>APFE031327153.1:26903-54980 GCA_000404065.3 Pinus taeda
ATCATAACACCAGCCAACTTGCTAAACCAACCTACAACATTAAAAAACAAATCCTAAATTAAATTAAAATGAAATAAAATGCATGAAAATACGGACCAATTATCTCATAACATTCAAGGGAAAAAGGTAGCCTTACAATAAAGTTGTTAAGTACGTGATGCTTTACCAATCTCATTACAAGATATTTGGTTTATAAAAGCCATTCAAATTCTAAAATACACAACGCTGAGTCAAATTATCTTGTCCTTCTAAGACAAAATGAGATCGGTGATAAGGTTGAATGATACCAGATAAAGTTTTATAAAATGCATCCATATCTTAAAATTTTGTGACATAATTGGTTTGGATTGGGTCGATGGATTATTTAGAGTTTATGTTTGTACGCATATAATTGGGAAAGAATATGGAGAAATATTTAATTGAATATTTAATAGATAAATTTTAAGGGTTAGTTTATTTATTTGAGTTTTTGTTGCTAAGTATTTATTTAGTTGGGAGGTTATGAGGTCAAATTTCCTCGATGCCTTTGGGGTTAGGCCCTGCTTGTTTGGCTAGCGGGTAGATCCCTCTAGGTTGATCTGCCTAGATTTTCTCGTGGATGTAGCAGACACCTAGTTTATGTGAACCACCTTTAAAAAATAATATTCGATAAATAAAGAAAAAAAATTATTTACTTTTATTTATATATGGAAAAATAAATAATTAGTATTTTTATTTAATTTAGAATATAGAAAGAATATGGAGGATGATTTAGTTGATTATTCAAATGATGGAGAGGAGGAATCTTTCATTTCTATTTTTAACTTAAGGGAAGAATAATATATTTTATTTAAGGGAAGAACGATTTGAAATATTGAACGTATTTAAGGTATACGAGGAAGATATTTATTATAAATATGAGCAGGAAAATATTAAGGTTTAGAGGAAGGGACTAAGAATCTTATGTTGCAAGGTGATTATGAAATCTCTATGGAGGAAAAGGGGCTAAGAATCTTATGTTGCAAGGTGATTATGAAATCTTTACGGAGGAAAATGTTGTATTGATTATAAACCATGTGTAGGCTGATAGGTTAGATAAGGATGTTAGAAGGAGTAACTCTTGGTGCAACTCTAAGCTTGTATGTCATTTTGAATGGGGAAGAAGTAATGGTGTAAGCCCCAAGCAGATCCTCATTTACTTTGTATTCAAAGGATGAGCGATCTTTTGAGAAGAAAGGTAATAGATAGTAAAAAAAAAATGGAGATAGGAAAACCTTTGAAAAAAAGGGGCTCTCAGCAACATTTTAGTACATAATATCACACCAAGTTATCAAGTAGAGTGGTGGAATTCTTAAAAATAAAAAGAGGAGGTATGAATCATGACTAAGTGAAGCTAATCAAGAAGTGAAAATGATTTAGAGTCCAATGAGAGAAGGTCTTCTTGTGTCAAGGTACTACATTGACATGGAGGAAAGTGAAGAAAAGGTTGGTTGTATCCACAATTGTTTGAAAAAAGGGAGGCTAACGATAAACAAAACTTAACTATTGACAGGAATAAGACATTGCTTCAAAGGATGATGTAGAAGCACGATAGACAAATCCAACTAGAAAAAAACAATTCAAGACTTGTATGTGAAATAGTAGAAAAGGACTACCTAAGGTCATGGATGGAGAAACCTTAACAAGAAGTGATAGGGTATACATAAAAAATTCACATGCTAATTTGTGGTTGGATCATAATTAAGTTTTAATCAAGGATAGATGTAGAAAGGATAAAGACTCGGAGGTGGTATTAGGGGCCTTTGATCATTGACTTAAATAATTGAAGGAAATGCTTCGATCTAAGCAAGGAACATGTGTTAATCCAAATAAAATGGGTCTTGATACATGAAATTTGAAAGGAGGCATGAAATAAGGAAGTCTTGAAGGCATTGAGGAACAAGATAAGCAAGTTCATAGGATTTGAAACAAACATTGATTCAAAAGTCAATAAAAAGGTTATAAGAATTCTAGTGGAACTAGATTTAAGGGGGATTATTAAAATAAATTGAGATACCAGGGGTAATCATAAAATACTCAAAATTTTGAATAATTCAAAGCTTCGTTTTAGATGTTGAAATTGTTGCATGAATGGTCATGTGTGAGTGTGTCTCTTATGTGGGATATTGCATTGCTTATGTGTGTGAACCAATTGTTGATGGATGTGAATACATCCATTATATGTGTTACTTATATATGTGGATGTAACAACCGCACCCCACATTTACTCACTTTTACAAGCTCACCAAGATAAATATGAGATGAGTGTCACTATGACATGATCTGGCCTCCAAGTTCAATTTATGGAAGTGGGGCCTCCAATCTGACAAAAAATGACATCCCTCAGAGACCATTAATGACCACTCAGGAGGCTAGAAACCACCCCAGGTGATCAGTCTCTAAGTTGGAGCCTTGTTTCACTAGGTTTACTACACAATTTCACCCTTGACACTTCATGCATGCAGTTATGAGGTCCCAACCGCACCCTTAAGCATACTTCCATGCGGTTACGACCCAAAAAATCCAGTTTTGTGCTAGCGATTATGAGATCTAACTCATGTTTATAGGCTGGCCTCTGAACCACTGCTCAAAGTTGTCTGTAACTTTCTAGAAGCATGGAAATAATGATGAAGAAACCAACCAATCAAAGCTCAAGTAAGAACTTAACTTATACATGCCTAATCCATGATAAACTTTCCGTCAAATATATGGTAAACATGAAAGCTACAAGTCATAAATGCATATCTGATCATAAATTGATAATATTCATTCAAGAATCACCAAGAAAGCTCTATGCCCTCTCTACATGGTTGTAATATCACTATTTATCCCATGCATTCATCAACCATTCAATAAATTATCAAAATATGGCACAAGCCATATATACATTACATCATATAACCAACATATAACCATAATAGATACCATGACAAATCAACCATAATATCACCATCATAATCAATAGAAATTCTCATAAATTACCATAGGAATATAGCTCATAATAACATATGAAAATACCAACCAATTTAGGGACTTCCATGTACCACTCAACCATAGATTGAGCTTAACCAAAATCTTTCTTTCATCCAATCACCCCTGCACCATATTCTAAGCATGAATGTGGGTTCATAAGGGTTAAACCAAAATATAACCAACCAGGGCTTCTAGAGGCCAAACCAACTCAACCCTCAACCACAGGGATCTCACTTATATGGTCTAGAAATCATTAAGATCAACTAGATTGGTCTCAACCCAAGTTGTCCAAGGCTCCAACAACTAGTAACTCCGCCCACAATATGCAGTAATTCCAAGTTGTTATAGGGATCCAGAGCGTTTATCCCAACCCTCAGGCTCTAGGGACTAGTAACTCAACCATGGACTCGTGGGAACCCAAGTTGTTTAAGGGATCCAGAGCATTTGTTCCAACCAAAAACTATAGGGAACTTGGGAACCAATTAGAAAATCCAAAAGGGAAATCCACTACAACATGGCTATCTAGGAAATTGCAAGGCAAGGTTGAAATCACTATCAATATAGGTAGATCTCCATGCTAATGAAAGCACATAACCAAGGAATCACATGCATGTATCATGCATCCATAAACCACTAAGGAAATCACACATGCAACCTATTACTTGCAAATTATCCTTGTTGTAGCTGTTTATCCAGCCTTTTTTCTGATGTGTGCCAATTCCTTTCTTTTCCTTTGCTTGCTTTCTCCAAGTCAAAGTGAATGCTAGAGTGCTCCAATAATGCTTCAAGAATTCTCTTAGTGTGAAAGAGTGTATGAGAGAGAGAGAGTGAAAGGAGATATCCAAAACTGAACTGACAAATATTTCATTTATTTCTTATAATTAAATGCCAACTATTGCCTCTTTTCCTTTGTCAATGCCTTTGCCAATTTCCATAGCCATAAATAAACCACAAGTGATGCCCACTTTAATGTTGTTCCCACCATTCATATTGGAATATGTGTCCCATAACCTTGGTCTAATTTTATTTACATGGAAAATCAACCAAGGCATGTTATAAATCTCTCCCCCTTAGGGGAACACCATCCTTAGTGTTCTATGATGCTTATAACCAACACATGACACCCATGGAGCATTATAACATAGCTCAATGCAACATTTACATCATACCAAACTACCGAAACCATGAACACCATACTAATTATTGGAGCTTTATAACACAACTAGATGCAATATTTACAACATACTGTTTATTGGAGCTTTATAACACATCTCATTGTAGTATTTACAATACACATATGCATATACATAAAACCAAAACACACATACCAAGCACATCTGCTCAACCAAGAAACAAGGAAGGATACAATTCCCACATTTGATCAGTCATCTCCCATGTAGCTTCATTGGGCCCAAAGTGATACCATTAAACTTTAACCTGCTCGATTGCTTGGTTACTGAGCATGAGTTATTTCTGCTCCAAAATGCATTGTGGCTCCAAATGGAACTGTCCCTCTGGTTCCACCTGCAATAAAGACCAATCAATCACATTATCAACATCCCAGACATATTTCTTAAGCAAAGAAACATGGAAAATATCATGGAATTTCATTATTGGCGACAATGCAAGTATGTAGGCCACTGGTCCAATCCTCTCAAGGATCTCAAGAGTCCCACAATATCAAGGTGCCATCTTGGCATATGATCTAATCTTCAAGGATCTCCTCTTGGGCTTGATGTGGGATTACACATGCTCCCCAACTTAAAAATCCTCAAATTCTCTATGTTGATATGCATAACTCTTTTGCCTGTTATGTGCTGCCTTTAAATTTCTCTTAATAAACTGCATTTCCTGCTCCATCTTAGCCAACATATATGTCCCAATCAACACCCTATTCATTATATCACTCCACCTGATAGGAGTATTACAACTCCTCCCATAAAGATCCTAAAATGGACTCATCTTCAAGGATTCTTGATACCCATTATTATAAGAAAAATCCACTAGTCAAAGATACTCCTCCCATTTCCTTTGCTAATGCATGACATACATACTCAACATATCCTCAAGAATCTTGTTATCCCTATTTGTTTGTCCATCTATCTGCAAATGATAAGTTGTGTTGAAGGCTAACTCAATCCCCAAGCCCGCAAACAACTTCTTCTAAAACTTGGAAGTGAACTTGGCATCTCTATATGATATGATCTTCTTGGTAACTCCATGCAACCTCACTATCTTCTTGATGAAGATCTGAGCTACCTCACTAGCTGAATTGGTAGACTTAACCGCAATGAATTAAGCCACCATACTCAACCTTTCAACCATAACCATGACAAAATCATGTTGTTTGGATGTCCTCGGCAAACATGTAATGAGTTCCATGGAAATGACCTCCCATTTCCATTCTGGAATCAGAATCGGATGCAAAAAACTAGCAAGATGTTTACACTCAACTTTCCCCTGCTGATCGTTCAAACATTTGGCAACAAACTCAGCGACCTCTTTCTTCAAGTTCGTCCAATGATAGAACTTCTTAATAGTTGTCAATGTTTGATGGTATCCTGGGTGGCCTGAATATGGCTTGACATGTTTTTCCCTCAAGATAGGCTTCTTCAACTTACTATAATCTGACACATAAATTTTGTTCCTGAATTTGACCAAGCCTTCTATTATGAGGTGATACTCCTCATCCCTATCACCTTCACCCTGTTGTTGCAATCTCTGCTTCAGTTGTTGGTACCTGTCATCATGTTTCCTTAAATGTAATATTTTCTACTGTAAATCTATCCCATATGAACTCAGCTAAAATGTGGTTCACCGACACTCTCCTACTAAGAGCATCTACAACCTTGTATTGTATATTTTATATTTCTATGTATTTTTAGGTACAATAATTTAGGGAGGTTACATTTCATAGGATGAGGCATTACTGGTGGCAATAAGTGACAGAGATTAATAGGGTTTTATTTTAAAAATATTTTAAATGGTTACTTGAATAATGAAAAATCTATCATACAATAGTCATGTTTATGCTTTTGTTGAGAAGGGTAAGTAAACTTTATATTCACATTCAAATGAATAGTTTTCTATATTTGTATTATCCATTTCTCGTCGTTGTTCTCTTTACTTGTGGTTTTGAATGAGTTATAATATGTGCTCATTATGATGAATGGATAGAGTATACTTATCTTTCCTTGTAGTTGGTAGTTAACTTTTCTCATTATTCACGATATGAGACAATTTTATTCTTGTTCTCCATCTATCGATCATAATGTGTCCAAAAATCACACTATAAATAAAATAAAAAAATTTAATTAAATAATTAGTTTTAAAAAATAATTTAAAAATATTTTTTAACCGAGAAAAAAAATAACTCGTATAAAAATACATTTGAAAAAAGTAACTGATATTATATGAAAAAACATTAAAGAGAATTAAAACTTATATAAATAAATAAGTACCACAAATTCAAAGATCCATTTCATGCCGAGGTAAATCAATTAAAAATACAACGTCCAAACTTTAAAGTGTACTTAAAATCTTATTTTTTCCCGTGCCCACAAGCTAGCGTAAAATGGATCTGTGGCAGTGTAGGTGAAGAAGCACTAAACAAATAAAGATTTCGACACATAAAGATCTGCCATGTCATGTCGAAGTGCATAGACATGGACATAAAGGTGATGTAAAACCTTTGAAAAGAAAATTGCATGCAAAAAGTCCGACATCGACATAGGTGATGTAAAACCTTCAAAAATAAAATAAAAATGAAGGTGATGTCAACGACACGCACATACAGATAATTAAGATAGAGGGTTGCATATCGCATATCATATTCAATTTATAACATATTCAATGCATCGCTCCTATGGATTAATGTTTTTTTTTTACAAAAACGGTTATGAGATTTCATTAATTGGGTGGCCAAGAGCTACAAATTCGGTTACAAAAGAAGGGGTAGATTTCAGTGTGACTTTTCAGCCCGTGAACTATGCCACCTACTCTTAACAGTCTCTTCTTTTTACATTTAACATAGTGTACTTCTGCTGCTAATTTCCCGAGGTGGAAGGTACAAATAAACTGATGTAGAAGGAGACAAAAAAACATTACACTTTAGGGAATTGGGTCCCAAAGAATTTCATTGTCTCTGAGAAGGGAACCGACGTCTAATTGAGCTGCCTTGTTTGCCTCATTGTCTGCTTTTTTGTTGTTCGTTCTCAAAACATGGAAGTATTTCAACTTCATGGACTTTGTCATACCTTTGATCCTTGAAATTATCCTTGCAAGCTGCAGGTCTGTTGAGTTGGAATTGCTCGCCAAAGCTTGGATGATCACCTGGGAGTCTTCGAAGACATTTGCCTCCTTGTAGCCCAGTTCTTTGAGGAATTTGGTTCCTTGGAAGAGGGCCATCGCTTTAGCTTGTATGCTTGTGGAGTGGCCTAATCCCTAAGCAAACCTATGCACAGCTGTTCTGTCTCTTTTCTTCTATGCACAACTGTTCCGTCTGGATTGATGATAGTACCTAGGTTCCCTTTAGCAACCCCATCGAAGAAAAGAGATGGAAGAGTTTGTTTGGACATCCAGATTTGGAATTCGTTTTCATTTTTTCTGACTTGCCAATCTTTGCAAGGAGAAGGAGCGCTATTTGCTTTTGGAAATTTGAAGTTGAGAGCAGTTCCCAACTCTGTGTCCTGCTGGCTTAAATTTGCGTCGTCCCCTTTATCTTCCAGCCACTCAACTAGCTGACATTTTGTTGCGTTAGCCACTAATTTGAAGTCCTGTTCCTTGTTTCGAAAAATCCTTTGGTTCCTTTCCAGCCAGACTTGCCAGCTGATGAACTTTGGTAAAGCACTCCATGCTGATCTGACTGTTTTATTTTTTGGAGAATAGCCTGGGTATTTGGCCATCTAGCTCGCAAATAATTCCGGGACTGATGTTGGGAAGGTGAATTTATGTTTCTAGGAGACAAGAAGCTCCTGCCATATAGAGATTGCGAATCTGCGTTCAATCATGATGTGGAGAGCAGATTCTGAATTTTCCTTACAAAGAGAGCATCTAGACGGCCCATAGAAGCCCCTTTTCTGAAGCCTGTCTTCAGTTAGGATTTTCTGATGGCAGAGGAGCCAGTAGAAGTAATCAACCTTGGGGATTGAAGGAATTCTCCAAATGCCAATCCAGGGGGCAGGGTTGGGAGGCACGTGGGGCCTCTCGAGGCATTTGACATAGCCCTGGGCTACTGAGTAACCTGTTCGACTTGTTCCCCAACCTCTCATGTCATGCTTGTTTGCTTGAGTTGGAGCGAGCCCATACAAATGCGTGATTAGAGTATTCAGGTCAGGGCATAGTTTGGATGGAACTGTGAGCTGGTTCCAACCCAACCATGCATTGTCCTCCCAAGTTGAAAGATCCCACAATGAATTTATGCTGGCCTTTGACAGCCAGTGCTGCAATTCAGGCATGCTCTTTGATTCTGCCTATGGGGGTCTATTTAGGACGCTGTCATTCCAAATATGTATGCGCTTTCCATTGCCTGGTATCTAGAAGGCATGGTTCCTTATCAACGAATTGGTTCTGTTGATGAACCTGCTGAAAGGAGAGTTGAAATTGTTCTTGCGCTGATCCAGGCATCTAGTTCTCGGTCCTCTGAAGTACTTCCTCCACAACGCAATTTGCACCCAGCCAGGATTTGGAGCTCTGATTTTCCGAATTATTTTGGCTCCCATGGCTAAGTTTTGGGCATTGAGATCTTTAAAATTCAGACCTCTCTCTTGAAATGGTTTAGTGACTGTATCCCTATTTACCAGAGAAATTATTTTCTCGTTTTGTTTGCCTCCTTTCCAGAAAAAAATTCTGATTAAATCCTCCATCTTTTTTATGATTCCTGCAGGTGCCAATAGAACCGAGAATTTAAATAAAGGAAGGCTGTTGAGCACTGCTTTTAGGAGCACTGATTTCCGAGCTATATTTAACCAGGAGGACCCCCAGGCCTGCATTTTTAATTTAAATTTGTCTAATTGTGACAGCTAGTCTTTACTCAACGCCCTTAAATGGAAGATGGGCAGTCCCAGATATTTGAAAGAGGACCAAGAGATTGAGATTGCAAAACCCAGGCAGCGAGCAATGGAGCTTGCAGTTGAGGCAGGAATGTTCCAGCTGTAGATGTGGCATTTGGCATTGTTTAGAACACTACCCGAGACCTTACAATATTCTTCCAGGACTTCATTGAATTTGGACGCTGAATGAGGAGTTGCAGCCCCCAGCAGAAGAGTGTCATCCGTGAAGAGGGCGTGATTGATACTTTTGACCCCTCTAGCTATGCACAAGCCAGCTATGCCTTGTTCTTGTTGTTTTCGTAGTAGATAAAAAATGAGAACAAAGGCCTGAAGAACAAAAAGGAGTGGTGACAGGGGGCAACCTTGCCTCAACCGTCTAGTGGCTTTGAAGAAGTCAACTGCCCTTCCATTCACCAATGGGGCAATCCATGGCTCTGAGATGCAGGCTCTAATCCACTTAATAAAGCTTTGACCGAACCCCATTTTTTGCAAAACCTCAAACAAATAGCTATGTCTAACACGATCAAAAGCATTTGCAAGATCTAGTTTGATAACCATACCTTTTTCCTTTCGGTGCAGACTGGAATGAATCGCCTCTTGAACCAGCACGAAATTGTCCACCAATTGCTGCCATGGATAAATCCACCTTGGTTGTCTGGGATGATTTTGGGGAGAATTCTTTTCAACCTGTTGGCTATCACTTTAGTTATAACTTTGTACCCAATATTGCATAAGGAAATTGGACGAAATATGCTGAAAGAGTTTGCTCCTTTTTCTTTGGGAATGAGGGCCAGAAAGGCTGAGTTTGTACAACCACCGATCTTCTAGCAGTCTTGAGATTTCTGTATCATTTTGTAGAATTCCTTCTCTACAATATGCCAATAGGCCTAGAGAAAACTGGGTGTGAAACCGTCTGGTCCCGGGGCTTTATCGGGATCCATTGCGAAGAGAGCTTCCTTAACTTCCTTTAGCGTGATTTTGGCTTCAAGACACTGATTCATTTTAGAGGTGATCATGTTAGGGATTACGTCCAACAGGGCAACATTAAAATCAGCTCTTGATTTTTCTCTATACAACTATTCAAAATGATTTGTAGCTGCCTTTTTTATGCTAGTAAAATCCTTCAAAACGTGGTTGTCTTCTTTTATTTCGCTGATGGAGTTGCGGCCTTTCTTGGCTTGGGCTTGTTTGTGGAAAAAGGAGGAGTTTCTGTCTCTAGATTTGAGCCAGAGGCTCTTGGACTTGAGGCTCCAATATTGTTCCTCTGCCAGACAGGCCTTGTGGAATCTTTGTTGAAGTTTGGCCTCGTTTTCCAACTCATCCTTAGTGTTTCCATTTGTTTCAATATGAAGGTGCTGTCTTTCTAACTCGCTTTGAATTTTTTTCCTTTCCGCTGTAGGATTTGGTAGGGTCTTGGCCCAATTTTTCAGCATGCTTTTAACTCTTCTGAGTTTTTCCTCACACACAAAAAACATTGATCCCTTGACTTGATTTTTCCAGCAGTCTTTGATCCTTTCCATGAAATCCTTTTCTTTGATCCACAGGGAGTTGAATATGAAAGGTATAGGTCCCAGATCCTTGGGGGTCAACAACACAAGGCTAATGGGCTTGTGGTTTGATATGCTGCTATGAAGGATATGCGATCTGGCTTCTAATCCAAGAAGTAGAAAGGAGCTTTGCACCAAGAATCTGTCCAGTCTTGCCGTTATGTGACCCCGACCAACCCTTTTGTTTGACCACGTGTACTTTCCAATAGTCGGCTTAATGTCTATCAGATCCCAATCTTGCATGAGATCTTCCACTAATTCTCTTGCCGGATCTCTAACAATACTGCCTCCTCTTTTTTCTGACGAGAGGAGGGTGAGGTTCAGGCCTCCGGCTATGATTATGTTCTCCAAATTTTCTAGATCTGCCAAGTTTTTGATGGAGTCCCAACATAATTTTTTTTCACCTGCATTGTTAGGAGCATATACATTGTCCAGGCAAATAATTTCCTTAGATTCTAGGTTCTGTAATTTTAACAAAATCCAATGGGTATTCAGGGACTCAGAGATTAGAGAGAACTTATTTGGATTCCAGAGCGACCGAAGTCCTCCCGATGCTCCACGGGTAGAGGTTGCTTGTGCTCCGTATTTTTTCCAAAATTTTCTACTTGCTTGGAGGAAGACTGAGTCCTCCAATTTAGTCTCCTGGATGAGAAGAATATCTGGGGCTTGCAGTCTTATTAGACTATTCATAGCTTCTTCCTTGGCTTTGGAGCCCATTCCCCTACAATTCCAGGAGACTATCTTCATCATTTACTTTTGCTGTGGTGAGCTCCTTTGGAGCTCTGGGTTTGGATCCTCTTCATCTTCGGGGTTTTTGCTAGGAGTTTCTCTAGTGTTGGCTAGCTGCCCTGAAGCTTGTCTTTGTATGTTTCTTGATATTTTTTTTCCTTTGTTGACATCCGTCTTCTCATAGATCTTCTGGGGGTAGACTGTGACTCCCCTATTTCCCCTTCTTCCTCCAATTCCTCGAACTCTTGAGTTTCCTCTTCTTCTTCTGACATCTTCCCTTTGGATCTCTTTGGTACGCTTATGGATTTAGACAGAGAGACTTCTTTCGAAATTTCTGTCTCCTGCGTATTCATGATTTCAGATCCAAGGATCTCAAATTTGTTCCCTTGGCTTTCCAAGGGTGGATTCTGAATAGATCCTGCTTGGGGGGCTCTAGAATTAACATATGCATTTTTCCTTAGTGAAGTTTTGAATCTTTTTGCCTGATTCCATCCTTCATCCTTCCCTTTTTCTTCTACCCCTTTGGTTTGGCAATCTCTAGCGAAGTGTCCGTAGACTTGGCACTTCCGACATTTGAACAACAGCTGCTCATAGTCCAATTTCTGAACATGCGTCCAATGACCTACCCTTATTTTGATGGCCTCTGGTAATCCGACCTCCAAATCTACCTCCACACAAATTTTGGTGCAATCATACTGATCTTTGTTGTGGGCCTTGTATATGAATTTCCCAAGAGCATTTCCGATATGTTTCAAAGAGTACAATTCCAGCAGTGAACGAGGAGATTAGGGAGGCTTACCCACACCGGGACCGCAGATGGCACATCCACCACCGGATCGAAGTCTGGTGTCCATTTATTTAAATACAACCCTTGAGGGCCCATGAAGTAGGAACCATTTCTGAAGATGAGATCCTTATCCTCTTTTTCTGTAAATTCAAATAAGAAATATCCTCTTCCCAGGAAGTAAGAGGTTACCTTGTTCTTTATCAATGGAGCCCAGTTCCTAGCAACCCAGTTCTCTGTTGATTTCGGGGAAGGCCAGAGACCTGTAAACTGACCGACCAGAGCACGATCCTCCAGAGATAATGCTACTTGGATCGGACCTTCAGGAGGAAGGGCGATCTCGGGGATATCTTCTAGCTTTTTCACGAACTTGGCAGCTTCCGCAACTCTCTTCTTGGGCAGAGAGGCCAGCAAGGATCTGAAAATTTCAGCTGCGGAAGGCGGAGAAGGGGAGGAAGACCCTTGGGGGGGAGCCGGCTCCTCCATGGAGAGCCAGCAGATCAAACCCTAGCCGACCACAGCCAGAAGGAAGAGCCCTCGGCGGGTTCGTTCGCAGGGATCAGAATACACAGAGGGCGGGCGCCGAGCGGGAGTCGAGCGCACACAATTTTTCAATTCTTTAAAATAGCGTGGCTCAAATTGCTCCCACGGATCAATGTTGACACCACCTCCATTTTGTTTTTCAATACGAAGTTTGATTTTGATCACCAAAAAAAACTCAACATTGCTGTGGAAAATGTAGTTTAATGTGGTTACGATTTATTTGGGAAAAGAATGGAAAATTTTAATAAGATTTTGAAAAAATTTGGTAGAATTTTTTTTTAAATTTTAGTTATAGTTGTTAAAGATTTTGGGTGCTCGAGGGGTTTTTGAGAGTGTTGAATTCCCACCATAAAAAATGATTCAAACACTTTCAAAATTATATTTCTTGAATTTATTTTCACTGAATTTCAGCGAGAATTTCATCTCTCGGGAAAAATTGCGACCTTGGTCATGGAAAAGTGGATTTGTACTAGATATTAATATAATACATTAAATGAAAATGCAATTTTAATATAAATATACGACTATGTTAAATGGTAATTCGGTGGAGTAATATGAATAAGGCTTGAGATTAAATCTTTTGGACACTATTATAACATCAATATTATATCCAACAATTTGCAAACTAAAAGAGTAAGCACCCCTCGAGATAGTCTATTCGATGGAAGTTAGAATGTCTTGGCTTATGTTAAATCTAAGTTATATGAATTAAGATTAAACGTCATTAAAAAAATACATAATTTCATTAGGAATAGTTTTAGTGATGACCACAGATAATAATGATTTTTTTTTATAGATAATCCAGAGATTGAAACTACATTTTGGTCTTAGAATAAGATTTAAAACTACTATTTAAATGGAATAAAATAAACTTTAACATAAACATCAATGTAAAATCTGAAGAAAAAATTCCATCAATCTATATCATTTAAAATTAATTATTTAAATATTTATTAAACACTATGCCACATAAAATATCTCACTTAAATCACAACCATCCAATACCTAATACAATACAAATTATTATGATACTTAATACAACTAAAATTATTCCACCCATGAAATTTCATCATTCATTTAAAAATAAAATAAAAACCTCAAAAACTCTTATCCATAAGTCCAAATAGATACGCCTTCGCAGCAGATTCAATGCATTCCATGTTGACACCGCCGCCTTCTTTTTCCAAATACGAATTTTGATTTTGACAAAGAAAGGAGTTGACATTATTAAATGAAAATGAAGTTTTAATATGAATATACAATCATGTTAGTATGGCGAGAAAGTTTTTTACATTATTTTTTTGGATTAGGAAATAAATAGTAGAATCCAATGTTAAATGCTTTTATTATTTAAATTATAGTGAAGTCGTAACTTGTTAGAATAATTTGAATAAGGCAAATAGTAGATATCAATAGATATGAAGTGATTTATTAGAATAATTAGAATAAGGTTTGAGATCAATTTGTATGATTATTATTATGATACAGAGATAGAACTTAGTAGAGTAAGCATTTTTAGGATACTCGACTATGAGGTCAAAACGTCTCGGCTTTATTTAAGGCATAAGTTATAGGAATTAAAGTTAAATGTTATTAAAAATATATAATTTTATTAGAGGTAGTTTTGGTGACGACCATAATATTGAGCTTTTTATGAATGGTATATAGGTTGAAACTATTTTTTAGTCTTAGTATAAGATTTAAAACTACTTTTAATTGGCTACGAGTTTGTGTTGTTATGAGGTAAATAAACATATTCATAAACCAATACCCATGGTATCAAGCAAGAGGGAAAATTTGCCCCCTTATAGAGCAACAATAGGGTGTTTTATGTAGCATGGTTTTCTTTGAATAATGATGATCAATAAGCTTGATTTCATGGCTTCAAGCCAATGATGGTTGTCGTCACTATTGATTCACAACTAAGTTATGATAGATTACTCCACCTTGAAAAAAATGAAGGGAGAATTTGTAATATTGTATAGGTAACAATTATAAGATATTAATAAAGTATTCATGGAAAATTAAAATATAAATAGGGTTTATGATGGGTGTTTTATAGGGGAAGATGTTATCCTCCTTATCCAAGGTTAAATCTTACTTGCAATATGTGTGTCTTTCTGGCTAATTGGACATTAATCTTGCTCCCAATTAAGTGCTAAAGAATGGGACAAAATGCTTACAAACATTTTAAGTCCTAGGGTTTAGCTCAACAGTGGTTGCTATTGTTAGACATTTGGTTTGTATGTTGTTAGTGATTGTCCAATTAGAACCCCCTAGGTTAGAAATGCTAAACTATGCCAATGTATTTGTCAGAGATGCCATCCATAAATGTGAGGAAGCATCCCTTGGGTTTCCATGCCATGTTTTCCTTGGAAATAAGGATAATGATTATAAGTAAAAGACGGTTTACAAAGTATGATATCAATGTTAATATCAAAATGGAAGATAATGTTATCATACAATTTGGAGCCATTCCTTCTAAAGCTATGGTCTAATGTTTACAATTGAAATCCCTAAAATATCATAAAAACCCAAAAGTACACACCATGTAAATATCTACATGAGAGGGTGTTAACACTTCACATCAACACATGGGCTTGTACCCTAAAACCATATTTCTTAGTGACAAAGCCTTTGATGTGGGTAATGTCTTATAAACCACTTATGTCTCACAAAAGTTATACATTTGTAATCATTCACAAAATACACAACTAGAAATGCAATATTAATGCAGAACCATAACTTAGCATAAAGATGTCTCACTAGATGAAGACAACATACAACATCACTTTGATCAAACAAAACCAAAAACAACCCACAAGGTATGACAACAAAATTATTCTTTTTAAAGTAAAATTGTTGGTGGGAAACTAGCAACCTCCCCATATATATGCAATATCCCATAAGCCACATATATAAAAAACTCACAGTTTAGCTTAGGATCAAGACATCTGGAGACCACCAGAAACTAGAGTCGGGATCCTAGATTCCAACAGAACGCCTATCCTTCCATACTTATTATGACAGGGCATGGTATCCTCCCATGAGATTTGAAACCGAATTTATAATAATAATTATTATATTATAATAATATGATAATATTATTGATTTTATTTATTTAATTCTATTTTTATGCTATTTATTATTATTTATTATATTTTTTTTTTTAGTATTGTTTTTTGTGTTTTTTATTTTTATTTTTATTAATAGTATTATTTGATCTTGATTGTTTTTATGGATTTATTGGTTGTCTTTTAAAATGTTTTTAATAATTAAATTTTTATTCTTTGATTTTTTTAATTCCTTAATTATTATAGAGCCGACTCTCATTTGTATCTCTCTTCCCTTCCTTATCCTATCTATACCTTCATCATATTTGCTCTTCTTCCCTCAGCACGATGATCTTGATGATGAGTCCAGTTGGTGACTTAAAACATAGACCTTAAAGAATGACACTCGTGGATTCTATTCCGAAATTTCACTCTTCAAATCCTAACCATAGAAGTCTCCAAACAACAAATATCATTGATATTATTATAAACCTAAGGGATTTATATTAAACCCTAGGATTAATATTATAAACCCTAGGAATAATATTATACACTAGGATTATGAACCCTTGGATTAATAAACCCAAGGAATTGATATTATAAATCCAAGGGAATAATAAACACTTGGGATTAATACTAAAAACCCAAGGGATTATAAACCCAAGGGATTAATACTAAAACCTTAAGGGATTATAAACCCAAGGGATTAATACTAAAACCTTAAGGGATTATAAACCCAAGGGAATAATATTAAATCCAAGGGATTAATATTATAAACTAAAGGTATATAAACCCTAAAAAATGTTATAAATCATAAAATAAACATGGTTGAGCATGGTTGAGCAAGGTTGATTTTCATATTCATACATCCTTGTCACAATGCGACGTTGGACCATGGTTGATCATGATTCATTTTCATATCGAGACAATCTTTGTTACAATGTGATAAATAAACCTAATGGATTAATATTTTGAACCCCATCAATAATATTAAACCCTAGGAATATGAACCCTTAGATTAATAAATCCAAGGGATTGATATTATAAACCTAAGGCACTAATAAACCGAAGGGATTAATACTAAAAACCCAAGGGAATAACATTAAACCGAAAGGATTAATATTGTAAACCCAAGGTACATAAATCTTGAGATAAATATTATAAACCCTAAAACAAACATGGTTGGCCATGGTTGATTTTCATATTGAGACAATATTTGTCACAATTCAACGTTGGAAAATGGTTGACAATGATTGATTTCCATATTGAGAGAATATTTGTCATAATACGACGTTGGACCATGGTTGACCATGATTGACCACACTTGACCATGGTTGATTTTCATATTGAGACATTCTTTGTCACAATGCGATGTTGGACCATGGTTGACCATGGTCACCATGGATGACCATGGTTGTCACAATGTGATGTTGGACCATGAAACAATCTTTGTCACAATGTGACCATGGTTATTGACCACGGTTGACCATGATTGACCATGGTTAACCATGGTTCATTTTCATATTGAGATAGTCTTTGTCACAATGCGATGTTGGACTGTGGTTGACCATGATTGACGATGGTTGACAATGGTTGATTTTCATATTGGGACAATCTTTGTCATACTGTGATGTTGGACCATGGTTGACCATGATTATAAACCCAATGGATTTATATTAGGCCCTAGGATTAATATTATAAACCTTATGAATAATATTATACCCTAGTAATCTGAACCCTTAGATTAATAAACCCAAGGGATTGATATTATAAACCCAAGGGATTATATTAAAACCCTAAGGGATTATAAACCCAAGGGAATAATATTAAACCTAAGTAATTAATATGATAAACAAAAGGTAAATAAACCCTAAAATAAATATTATAAACCCTAAAATAAACATGGTTGAGCATTGTTGAGCATGGCTGATTTTAATATTAAGAAAATCCCTATCACAATGTGACATTGGACTAGGTTTACCATTATTGATTTTCATATCGAGACAATCTTTAATAAGCTCAAGGGATTAATAAACCCAAATAATTTATATTATAAACCCAACGGATTTATATTAAACCATATGATTAATATTATAAACCTGATTAATAATAATATACCCTAAGAATATGAACCTTAGATTAATAAACCCAAGTGATTGATATAATAAACCCAAGGGATTAATACTAAAAACCCAAGGGAATAATATTAAATCCAAAGGATTAATACTGTAAACGCAAGATATATAAACCCTAAAACAAACATGGTTGATTTTCATATTGAGACAATCTTTATGCAATGCAGCTCTGGACCATAGCTAACAATGATTGATTTTCATTTGAGAGAATCTTTGTCACAATCCGATGTTGGACCATGGTTGACCATGATTGACCATGATTGACCATGGTTGATTGACCATGCTTGAGACAATCTTTGTACAATGCAATGTTGGACCATGGTTAGCCATGGATGACCATGGATGATCATGATTGATTTTCATATCAAGACAATATTTGTCGCAATGAGACATTGGACCATGGTTAATTTTCATATTGACACATTCATTGTCACAATACGACATTGAGCCATGGTTGACCATGGTTGTCACAATGCGATGTTGGACCATTAGACCATCTTTGGCATAATGTGTCCATGTTTATTGACCATGGTTGACCTTGATTGATTTTCATATTGAGACAATCTTTGTCATGATGTGGCATTGGACCATGGTTGACCATAATTAACCATGATCGACCATGTTTGACTAATGTTGACCATGATTGATACACAAGCGATATAAACCCTAAAATAAATTAATAATTAATAAAATAAGTAATTGATTTAATCGATAAATTATTAATTAATGAATATTAATTAATATTTAATAATTAATAATAATAATTAATTTAATTAACTTATAATTAATATTAAGTAATGAATAAATAAATAATTAATAGTAAATTAATTACTTATTAATTAATAAATAATAATTAAATTGATTAATTAATTTATAATATCTAATACTTAATAATAAATTTATTTATAATAATTAATTACCATAACAATAATTAATGAGCCCAACGTTGACCATGGTTGTCACAATGCGACATTGGACCATGGTTGACCTTGCTTGACCATGATTTGTAACAATGCAATGTTGAACTAGAGTTGACCATGGGAGGCTATGGTTGTCACAATGTGACGTTGGACCATGAGACAATGTTTGTCACAATGTGACCATGGTTGACCATGGTTCATTTTCATATTGAGACAATCTTTGTCACAATGCAATGTTGGACTATCGTTGACGATGGTTGACAATGATTGATTATCATATTGAGACAATATTTGTCACAATGTGACGTTGGACCATGGTTGATTTTCATATTGACCATGATTGATTTTCATATTGACCAAGATTGATTTTCATATTGACCATGATTGATTTTCATATTGAGACAATCTTTGTCACAATGAGGCGTTGGACCATGGTTGACCATGATAGAACATTGTTGGCTATGATTGATTTTCATATTGATACAATCTTTGTCACAATGTGACATTGGACCATAGTTGATGATGGTTAAACATGGTTGATTTTCATATTGAGATAATATTTGTCACAATGTGACATTGGACCATGGTTGACCATGATTATAAACCCAAGGAATTTATATTAAACCCTAGTATCAATATTATAAACCTTATGAATAAGATTATACCTAAGGAATATGAACTCTTAGATTAATAAACCCCAAGGGGTCAATACTATAAACCTAAGGGACTAATAAATCCAAGGGATTAATACTAAAAACCCAAGGGATTGATATTATAAACCCAAGGGATTAATATTATAAAACCAAGGTATATAAACTCCTAAGATAAATATTATAAATTCTAAAATAAACATGGTTGACCATGGTTGGTTTTCATACTGATACAAGATTTGTTACAATGAAACGTTGGACTACGGTTAACCATGATTGATTTTCATATTGTGACAATCCTTGTCACAATACGACATTGGACCATGATTGACCATGGTTGATTTTCATATTGAGGCAATCTCTGTCACAAGGCGACGTTGGACCATGGTCGACCATGCTTGACCATGGATGACCATGGTTGTCACAATGTGATGTTGGACCAAGAGTCAATCTTTGTCACAATGTGACCATGGTTGACCATGGTTGATTTTCATATTGAGACAATCTTGGTCACAATGTGTTGTTGGACCATAGTTAACCATGATTGACCATGGTTAACCATGGTCAACCATAATTGACCATGGTCGACCATGTTTGACCAGTGTTGACCATGATTGACCATGGTTGACCATGATTGACCATGATTGATTTTCATATTGAGAAAATCCTATGAAAAACCCTATGAAAAACCCTAAAATAAATATTATAAACCAAGGTATATAAACCTTATCATAAATATTATGAATGATCAAATAAGCATGGTTGACCATGGTTCATTTTCATATTGAGACAATCTTTGTCACAATGCGACGTTGGACCATGGTTGACCATGATTGATTTTCATATTGAGACAATCTTTGTGACAATGGAACATTGGACCATGGTTGGCTATGGTTGATTTTCATATTAAAACAATCTTTGTCACAATGTGACATTGGACCATGATTGACCATGGTTGACAATGATTGATTTTCATATTGAGACAATCTTTGTTACAATGTGAAGTGGGACCCTTGTTGACCATAATTATAAACCCAAGGGATTTATATTAAACCCTAGGATTAATATTATAAACCCAATGAATAATAGTATACTCTATGGATATGAACCCTTAGATCACTAAACCCAAGGGATTAATATTATAAACCCAAGGGATTGATATTATAAACCCAAGGGAACAATACTAAATACCCAAGGGATTATAAAACCAAGGGAATAATATTAAACCTAAGGGATTATAAAACCAAGGGAATAATATCAAACCCAAGGGATTAATATTATAAACCCAAGCAATATAACACTTGAGATAAATATTATAAACTCTAAAATAAACATGGTTGACCATGGTTGATTTTTATATTGAGACAATATTTGTCACAATGTGACATTGGACCGTGGTTGACCATGATTGGCCATGATTGATTTTCATATCAAGACAATCTTTGTCACAATGTGACATTAGACCATGGTTGATTTTCATATTGACACAATCTTTGTCACAATGTGACATTGGACCATGGTTGAGCATGATTAAGCATGGTTGTGACAATGTGGCGTCGGACTATTAGACAATCTTTGTCACAATGCGTCCATGTTTTTTTTTTTTTTTTTGAATAAGGCTATTCTATTATATTACAAAAAGTCAAAAATTACATCAGTGTTACAACAGGGCCGTGGCCCTGTAACTCCTTCCGAGAGATTGACAGTTTGCCCAAGTTTAGACATATCCAAAATTGAACAGGTACAAAAATTGGATGCTATGACAGACTAAAATTACGACTCATGACATTGCTTATAGCCGACACATGTAACATATGGATAGCCAACACATAGATTTTGAAATCTAGACTGAAACTGAACACATACAGATAATGAGGAGCGAAAACAGAGAAAAGCTTTCCCTTCCCGGCAGCTGAGAGCGAACTGTTGGTTGAATTATTCATCGTCGGTGGTATACGGCTCTTCCTCCCCCTTGCCCCTGAATTGCTGGGGGTCATCCGAGTCGGAGAGCTGGATCCTCTGAGCCGGTTCGCTGGGGCCCGCAAGGGCAGCCTGAGTGGCTGGGGAAAAGCTTTCCCTGATAGGGCGTTGTAGATCAATAGTAGGCACCTGCATATCAATTGTGGGTGCAATCCCTTGAGCTGGAGGAGGGTTTCCCTGCGTTGCTTCCACTTGACCTCTAGAATTACCGCAATGCTCAACAGAAACCGAAACGATTAATGTGAAATTTTCCAGAGTGCAAGGAATTCTATACCTGACTGTGGGATGCGCTGTGTGTCCGCATTCCAGGATTTCTCCACACCTAGGTGCTCTGCCACGGCCTGTTGCTCTACCATGGAAGCTGTGATGGTCAGAAGTTACCTCAACTGAGGAAGAGGGAGAAGTTGTGGTCCTCTGAGCTGAAGCTCGACCCCTTGAGCTTCCTCGACGGCTACTCATTCTCAAACGCTCGCGCTGCATTGCCAAGTTTACCATAGAGCAGGAATGTCCCTGCACAATCCCCCACAGAACCAGAGGATGTTCCAATGTTGCCACCGAGTGCCCATACGCTTCGAAAGAATGCGGGAATGTGACAGAGGTTCCTGACATTTGAAGCGTAATCTCACAGATTTTCAGGAGGACAATAAAGGCGGAAAGGACGGGTAATAACCCTCGCGGAGGATCAAATGTAGACGCCCTTATGAAATAGTCTGCAGGGTACTGCGTGGCTCGTTCGGGCTGACACATGCCCATGTGATGAGGCTCTGGTCTGCTACGCATGTAAGACACTCGCATCCGGGAGGGAGAGATATTTTTGCACCAAAGAGATGCAGTCCTTTTTGAGTTGGTCATCATCTACCATGTCCATTGAGCCTGAGAAGTATGGTAATAGCTAAGATATGCCTTGGTTAGCCATTCTATCTTCTACCTGGTTTGCTGTTCTTCTTACATGCTGGAAGGTTATGCTTTGGGGATTTTTTAGCTTTTCCTCCAGGGATTCCAATCTACTGAGCAGTCTCCAACTTGTTGCGATCTTGACTGCAGTAGCCCCAGCCTGTATTATTTTATCCGCGGCTATAAGAATGAAAGAATCTCCTTCGACCTCAAGAGGGAAGAAGTGTTGTTGTTCTGCTAGACAGATCCCTTCCCAGAGTCCTTCCAGTTCTGCTGCATTGTTAGTGTCTTTGCCTATTGATCCATAGTATATGTGCAATAATGCTCCTGTGTGGCTTCTGAAGATTCCCCCAAATCCAGTAGGTCCCGGATTACCTTTGGCCGCCCCGTCGAAGTTCGACTTGTATGAGTTGGTTGCTGGTGGGGACTAGGATGACGGGGAGGTGGAGCTGATTGGGGGACGGGTGATGACCTTGGCTAAGGCGGAAAGGTCTAGATTCCATTCTTTCAATATATTATGTTCCTGCTGAGATTATGGCATGTCTGTATCATACCAGGTTCTTATGGCTAAGGTTTCCTGTATGTTTTTTTTGAAGACGAGCCACAGAGCGTCTATTGACCGGTATGTATTGTTAAAGATTCTGTAGTTTCTATCCTTCCAGAGAATCCAATACAAAAAGCCTGGTATAACACTCCACAGAGATTTGCGAAGCTGGCTTTTGAACGGGTTCTTGGTCCAGTTCCTGATATTTTCCGTTACATCCTCCATCCTTGGGTCCGTTCTCATGTTGCATTTCTCAACTTTCTCCCAAAGTTGCTTAGCTAGCGGACATGTTTCCATTAAATGACTGATGGTTTCAGAGTTGAGATTGCAATTTGGGCATCTTGATGGCCCAATGAATCCCCGTTTTATCAAATTGTCCCATGTGAGAATGCGTCTTTTACTTAGAAGCCATAAGAAAGTTGAGATCTTGGGCCATAGCCCTGGTAGCCAAACTTGTCCCCATATTTGATCTTTGTCTGCTTGGAGGTCTGAATAGCGCAATCGATGGGCTTCTTTAGTGGTAAATGTTCCTTTGGGTGTGTGACCCCATCTGAGTTTGTCCTACTGGTTGGAGTAACGAATTCTTCGGTATGTGAGTTCCTGATCAATATCAGAATACGTTTCTCCCTGCCAATCCATCTACCAGAGGCTAGCTGGTTTCCATGTTTGGAAGTCATGATGCGTGGATTGTTGCCAGAATTGGTGAACATGGGTGAGGTTCGTTTGCTGCATATGAGTTTGCCAAAGAGGCTTTTGAAATAAATTTGCGAGTTTAGGGAGTTGCTGCCACGAATCCTCCCAAAACCTTGCTGTCGTGCCTGAGTGAATTTCCCAGAAGCTATGTTCTTGAATGAAGTTGTTGTGAATCTTTGCAGTGTTCCAGATGGGTGATCCTTGGGTTGTGGAGTTGATTCTTATGAGATCGCTCCATTGACTTCCCTGGGCATATTTTGCTTGCCATAATCTAGCCCATGGTGAATGAGGTTTGGAGATCCAGTTCCACCACATTCGTGCTCCCATTGTATTGTTGCTTTGAAGCGGATCCCATAATCCTAGTCCTCCTTCTGATTTGATTTTGCAAACTTCTTTCCAATTAACAAGAGCCCATTTTCAATTCAGACCAGTGGAGCCCCATAGGAAGTTGCGCTGAAGGTTGCGTATGGCTTTAAGGACCCATTTTGGAGCTACCATGATGGAAAAAAGATACAATGGCATTGCTTGTAGGACCGATTTGATTAAGACGAGTATGCCTGCCATATTTAGAGCACGGAAAGTCCAAGATGAAAGCTTTGATTCTAATTTATCAAGGAGAGACCTCCAAGAAGCATGTTTGATGGCCGAATCAGAGAGGGGAGCCCCAAGGTATTTGGACGGAAAATGGGATATGGTGAACCCCAAAATTCTGGCAATATTCCTTTGCATAGTGGGGGGGGTATTGAAGAAGAAGAGCTGAGATTTCGAGGCATTAATGGTAGTGCCAGAGGCATCGGAGAAGAGGGAAAGTAAAGATTTGAATACAGAGGCTTCTCTCGAGGAAGGATGACCGAATAACATGGTGTCATCAACGAACTGCTGATGGTACTGAGGATTGAGGCCATGGATGGAGATACCTTTAAGAGCTTGGGAGGAAACAACTGATTTGAGAAGCCTGTTGAGTCCTTCTGCCATTAAAACAAAGAGAAAAGGTGAAAGTGGATCCCCCTGCCTGATGCCATGAGAGGGACGAAAAGGAGATGAGGGAGAACCATTCAGCAAGACAGAGAAGCTGGGAGAGGTGATAAGGTTCATGATCCATCTGGTCCAAGTTGCACTAAAGCCAAAAGCCAAAAGCATTTTGTGAATGAAATTCCAACTGAGCTTATCGAAAGCTTTAGAAAGGTCTAGTTTTAGAATCATACCTGGTTTTTTGAGAATCTTTAATGAGTGAGTTACCTCATTTGATAGAATTATTCCATCCATGATCTGTCGGCCTTCTACATATCTCGTCTGTTCTAGAGAGATGAGTAGGGGAAGGAGTGGTTTGAGCCTGTTCGCGTTGACCTTTGAGATAAGCTTGTAGATCACATTGCATAACGTTATTGGTCTGTATTTTTCCGGCCTGTTTGGTTCTTCTCCTTTGGGTACCAATGCTATGAAGGTGGTATTAAGGGCTGGGAGGATCCAGTGCATGATTCTGGATTCCTCTACTAGTTCCCAAACCTCAACTTTGATGAGCTCCCAAAATTCATGAAAGAAATTGGTTGTAAATCCATCAGGCCCAGGAGCCTTTCCATCTTTAAGCTGGGCCATGGCTTCTTCAACTTCCTTTAATGACGTGGGCTGAAGCAGTTTATTATTGTGATCCTCCGTTATGATTCGAGGAATGTGCTGCGTGATGGCTCTGATTGCTTCATCCCTGTTATCTGTGGGTTCCTTGAGAATATCCTTAAAATATCCTGTGAATTCCTTCTCCATGTTTTCATGTGCTTCGATTCTTTCACCTTGTTGATTGTTGATGAATGTAATGTTATTGTGCATTCGCCTTTGGATTGTGGTTTTATGGAAGAATTTTGTATTCTTCTCCCCCTCTTTTAGCCAACTGATTCGGGACTTTTGCCGCCAGAGAATTTCCTCTTGTTTTTGACGCTCTTCAATTTGATTCCCGAGTATCTGCTCCTGTTGTGTTTGTTCATTTTTTCTACCTTCTAGAATGAAAGTTTGTTGAAGTACTTTCATTTGCTGCTCCAGTTTTTGGCGATTTTCCTGTATATGACCAAAATGTGTGCGATTCCAAACTTTGAGAACTTGTTTCAAGTTTTTCAACTTTTGTTGGAATTGATACATCTTGGCTCCCTCTGGCGGAATATAAGATGTCCATGCCTCGTTGACCACTGCCTTAAAATTGGTATTTGTGAGCCAGAAGGCTTCGAATCGAAAAGGTCTATTGCAACAGTTACCTGGCCTGGACCATTGTAGCAAAATTGGCCAGTGATCTGATCCTCCTTGGGGAATAATGGAAGCATTGAATTCCCCTCCCAGGTGGATTGCATTGTCCGAGATGAAGAATCTATCGAGCCTGGAGGCAATATGGTGAATACCTCGACGCTTGTTAGTCCAAGTGAAAATTCCATTGGAGGTTGGAATATCCATGAGTTGATTGGTCTGTATGAATTGTCTGAGGCCATTGCTTTCACTGTCGAGCCCGATTCTGCCCCCTTGTTTCTCTTTCATGGATTTTATTATGTTAAAGTCGCCGCCGCTGATCCAGAGGGGAAATTGCCTATTTTCATTGAGGATGGAGATCGTTTCCAGAAGATCCAGGTTTTGTTGTATTGTCTGCGGGAAATAAACATTTGTGAGATGCCCATGGATACTGGTGCCTATAAGGTGGAAGGAAGCTTGGATAAGATGAAGGGTGGCATGGAAGTCATATAATGAAATAATCTGCGGGTTCCACAAAATGGCCAGACCGCCTGAAGCCCCAGAGGCGTCTACTGAAATAGAGCTGCTACCTGCCCATATCTTGTTTCGAATTCTTTCAATAGCTGCGTTGCTGCTTTTTGTCTCTTGAAGAAAAACTATGGATGGTTTTTCTTGTTGAATCAGGTTTTTGATCATTCTATGTTTTAAGGGACTGTTGAGTCCTCTCACATTCCAAGAGATGAGCTTCATGTAAACTGAGGTTTAGGTTTATAGAACTTTGTCAACTTAGGGAATCGCCCCGATTCCATAAGTATTTCACCCACTATTATGGTCCTTTGAAGGTCTGTCTTTCTTCCCCTCTTCTTGGTTTCTTTGAGCGCCTTTTTTCCGTCCCAGGGGCTGCCTCCTTGTATGCCAAAACTTTTATTGTGCTGCACCTTGGTCAAGACTCCTTCAAGTCTATCTATTTGCCACGGGGGAATTGAATTGTATTCTTTTTGCTTGCATGTCGTTTCAAGTTTGAAGATATCAAGACCATCTAAGCTGACATCCACCTGATCTTCCTCCATGACAATAGGGGAGCTCTAGTTTTCCTCTTCTGCTTCTTCATGTAGACTGAGAGCTAGAGCTGCATCTAGCTCCATGGCCGAGTCTTGCTGTTTATTATCCAACATAGATTTCCCCTGGGAGGAGGTGAAGGGACTAAGATCTGAAACCAATTTTGCATTCTCCAAAGGAGGGTTAGGAGTGAGATAAGAAGAGGCGGGATCTGAGGACTGCATGGGGGCTGAGGGGTTGTGGGAGGATGAAGGCAAAAAGGGCTTCTTCAGGGGGTCAGAGCTGGGTTGGTTTTTCATATCTTGCGAAGCGAGAACATAAAATCTATTCTGGGAGTCGGCTTTGAAGGCATTGTCCGAGACTACCTAGCTTTTCTTGGCATGCCTGCGACGGTTGGGTATTTTGGTGAAACCTTCAGAGTCTTTATCAGAGACATCAGATGTGGCTTTGGACTGCGAATTTAATGGACAGTCTCGGAAGAGGTGGCCATGCTCATGACATTTGCGACAGCGGAAGGGGATGTGCTCATAATCTAAAGGTTGTGTCCATTCAAAGTCATCATGAAAGAGACTTACCGAATCAACTAAAGCTTTGGTTAGGTGCATCTAGACGCAGATCCTGGCATACGAGGTGTATTTGCGGGTTTTTGTTTCAGCCGCAACTTTGATGAAGGTCCCAAGTTTGTTTCCAATATCTGCCAGCATTTCTTCTTTCCAGTATTCCACTGGGAGGGAATACATTCTTATCCAGACAGGAGCCCAGCTGAAATCTTCTTTATCAGGGTTAAATCTTGGTTTCCATTCCGTGAGATAGAGGCCTGAAGAGTTAAAGAAGTATGGGCTGCCTTCGAATATCCGCGCTTTGTCCTCCACACAATGAAAGATGGCTGTGAAGAAGCCTTTCGGTCCAAGTTGCAGGGTAACTTGTCCTTTGGGTTTCCATTTTGAGGCTATCCATCCTTGTAAGGCCTTTTCAGTAGGCCAGAATCCCAGAAACTTTCCTATTAGCGCGTGATCCTGCTTGTATTGGATCTCACCGTTGATGCGGTGGCTTGGCAGATCGACCTTGATACGCTCTGCAGCCTTCGGGATACAGGTGGCCGAGGTCGCCTTTGGCTGTGACGACGAAGCGTTGTTGTGCGCCTCTTTTTCTGTGTTTACCTCTTCAGTCTAGGTTGTGGGTATCTCTTCTTCATTCGTCCTTTGTCCTTCCTGCACAACTTCAGGGACTGCGCCAGAGGGGTTCAGAGGCTTTGCATGCTGTTCCTTGTCAGAGATTGGAGTATCCAATGGAGGGG
>APFE031327157.1:0-47734 GCA_000404065.3 Pinus taeda
AGCCATTCTGATTTATTAGATTCATCAGATCTGCAGAAGCAGTCAGTTCAGCCGTCCAGCGCTACCCAATCCACCATTCAGATCTCTCAGATCCACCAGACCAGAGTCATTGTGAAGGGTTCCTATACCAGGGTATAATTGTCGCAGGACTTTTGGCCGCATTGACATTTTGAGGATTTGGCGACTGCAGTATTGAGCATGGTGGTACCATTCAATTAATTGTGAAAATTTTTTGGCGGTCCCAATTTTTCATCAGGTCGGTGTATGGTAGCAACTAGAGCTCAAGCGATGGCCAATGAAAGGATGGAAAAACTTGAAGAAAATGTGAAGGAAATCCAAACTCAGCTTCGTGGACTAGGTCTGGAGGAAATCCAAACTCAGCTTCGCGGACTAAGTCTCCAGATACAGGATTTTATGTCAAAGTGCAAGGAGCAAGCCCACGAGGAGGGGTATAATGGCCATGAATGCAATTACGGTGAATCTAGCCACTCTCCTCACGTCTGGCACACCCATCCACCACCCAGTCAGCGAGCTCCCAAGTTGGATATGCATAAATTTGACGGTTCTCACACGTCCGCATGGCTAGCACAAATGGAGCAGTATTTCAAATTGAATCATATCCTAGATGATGGGACTAAGCTTATGTTGGGGAGCATGTACTTCGACAATGAACGATGGCAATGGTGGGAATGGCATCAGCGTTGCAATGGATCTTTTAGGAATTGGACCCAATTTACCAAAGCTCTTCGAGATCGCTTTGAACAGAAAGACTCTTATTTGGGTCGTCTCACTAAGCTCCGGCAGACTGGTACAGTGGATGAATATATTACCGCTTTTGAAGGCTTAGCTTTCTGCACTAAGGGTCTCACAGATAAGTTCTACACGGAATGTTTTATCAGCGGCCTTAAAGAAGCCATCAAAGCTCAAGTTCTACTTCACCACCCTCCCACGTGGACGGAGGCTTGCCAGGTAGCTCATAAGGTGGAACGTGCATTAGCAGCCCAATACAGTCGCCCAAATTTCCCCACTAAAGGTCGTCCCCCACAGGCTCCCAACACGACTCAAACACTTAAGGTCCAAAAGGTGTCCCCTACAGAAATGGCCGAAAGAAGGAAGCAAGGACTATGTTACTACTGTGATGACAAATACTCCCCAGGTCATAAATGTAAGGAGCCCAAATTCTTTCAAATAGATGCCACTGACTACAACTCGACATAGGAAGATCCGACACTTGGGGAACATGAGCTGCTAGAGGACGATAACCAACAGGACGATGTCTCTGACGAACCAGTTATTTCATTGCATGCCCTGGCAGGGATTTCTTCCCCTCAAACGCTCAAAATCAGAGGGTTTATTAAACATCGCCCAGTAGTAGTTTTGAATGATAGTGGAAGTACACATAATTTCATCCATCAAAAAGTCACAGAAACAGTGCATTGCTTTGTACGAGCAGTTTCTAACTTCGAAGTTCAAATTGCAGATGGAGGCACAATGAAATGTGAAGGCCGTTGTGAAAATGTCAAACTTCAAATGGGGGATTATCAGTTGAAAACCCACATGTTTTCCATAAACATGGGGGGTTGTGACATTGTCCTTGGCGCTGACTGGCTCTGCACTCTTGGGCCAATCAGAATGGATTTCCAGGAGTTGTATATGAGTTTTAAGCAGAACAACCACACGCATACCCTCCGAGGACTCCAGACGGGAGCCCCCTCTATCATAAGCTCGCATAGGATGGAAAAATTGTTAAAAAAGGGCAATCATGGAGTGGTAGCTCAATTTAATGCCATCCAGGGAGTCGAAACCAAGCAGTCGCCACTTCATCCTGAGATGCAACAGATTTTAAACAACCATCTACTGGTCTTTGACAAGCCTCAAGGGCTTCCACCCTCGCGAGGGGAACATGATCATAGCATCACCTTGGTTCCAGGGGACCAACCCCCAAATGTGCGCCCATATAGATATTCGTTCACCCAAAAGAACGAAATAGAAAAAATAATCAAGGAACTTTTGGAAGTAGGGCTCATTCGTCCCAGCATCAGTCCTTATTCATCCCCAGTGGTTATGGTGCCCAAAAAATATGGGGAGTGGCGGATGTGTCCTGACTTCAAGGCCCTCAATAAGCTGACAGTCAAAGATAAATTTCCCATCCCGGTGGTTGATGATTTGCTGGATAAACTCAATGGGGCTCAATTTTTCACGAAGTTGGATCTTAAATCAGGTTACCACCAGATCCGCATGAAGGAAGTTGACATACACAAGACTGCTTTCAGAACTCATGAAGGCCACTATGAATTCCTGGTCATGCCATTTGGTCTTTGTAATGCCCCCTCTACTTTTCACAGCCTTATGAACCACATTCTCAAACCATATCTCAGGAAATTTGTCCTTGTCTTCTTCGATGACATCCTCATCTATAGTTGCACTTCGGCAGCACATCTTCAGCATGTAGATCTACTCTTGCAACTGCTCTGCAAGCAGAAATTATTCGTGAAGATGTCCAAGTGTTCATTTGGCATGGTAGAGGTAGAGTATTTGGGCCACATTGTGGGGCATGAGGGTGTCAAGGTGGACCTCAAAAAGATCCAAGCAATGCAGGAATGGCCTCAACCTAAGACCTTGAAGAGCTTATGAGGATTTTTGGGTCTCACAGGCTATTATCGTAAATTTGTCCACAACTATGGTCACATAACGAAGCCCCTCACCCAACTCGTAAAGAAAAATTCTTTCTTCTGGAATGAGGAAGCACAACAGGCCTTTACAGCTCTAAAAAATGCCATGTGTTCCACTCCAGTTTTAGCACTACCTGACTTCACCAAATCTTTCGTCATTGAATGTGATGCTTCAGGGACAGGTATTGGAGCAGTTTTAATGCAGGAAGGGAGACCGTTGGCCTTCACAAGCCAGCAACTCAGTGGGAAGAATCAAGGCCAATCTACATGCAAGAAGGAAATTATGGCCATCTTACATGCAGTCAGCACCTGGCGACCTTATTTATTTGGGCGAAATTTCCAAATCTACACAGATCATCACAGTCTTAAATATTTTTTGGAGCAACGCCTATCCTCCCCACAACAAAATAAATGGCTAGCCAAAATGCTGGGATATGATTATGAGATCATTTACAAGAAAGGGAAAGACAATAGGGTAGCAGATGCACTATCTCGCCAATTTGAGGAGGAAAGTACCCTGCTAGCTATTTCCCTCCCCATTCCAGAATGGATTGAAGAAGCTCGCAGGGAATGGTTTTCACACCCCGGGCTCTCCCAACTCATTTCTCAATTGCAAGCAGATCCAAACTCCACAAAGGGCTATTCGTGGCAGGATGATATTCTTCGCTACAAGGACAGAGTCGTAATATCACCAACATCCACCTTCAAAAGTCGCATTTTGGCAGAATTGCACTCATCTCCCATTGCAGGACATTCTGGCTTTCAGAAGACGTATGCTCACACCAGAAGATCATTTTTCTGGACAGGCATGAAAAATGACATCCTTACCTTCGTAACTGAATGCGATGTCTGTTAACGCCACAAAGGGGAAATCGTCAACACACCAGGCACATTACAACCATTGCCCATTCCAACATCAATTTGGACGGAGGTTTCTATGGATTTCATTACAGGTCTTCCAAAGTCAGGGAATAAGTCAGTCATCATGGTGGTTGTGGACCGATTTTCGAAGTATGCTCATTTCTGCGCTCTACCCCACCCGTTTACACCAACTTTGGTTGCTCAATCTTTCATGGATCAGATATTCAAATTGCATGGCATGCCCACTTCTATTGTGTCCGACCGTGACCCGTTCTTCACAAGCAATTTTTGGCAGGAACTCTTTAGAATACAAGGCACTCAACTAAAAATCAGTCTTCCTATCATCCGAGAACAGATGGTCAAACCGAAGCTGTCAACAAATGTCTAGAAACCTACCTTAGGTGTTTCACTTCAGAAAGGAAACACCTTTGGGTATAGTTGCTACCTCTAGTTGAATGGTGGTATAACACCAACTATCATGCCACCACCAAAATGACTCCCTATGAAGCAGTATATGGTCAACTCCCGCCTTCACCTACTTCGTATCTCAAGGGATGCTCAAAAGTCCAAGCAGTAGATCAACTCCTACAACACCACGCAACCATGCTCGCCCATCTTCGAGAGAATCTTCATCAAGCTCAGAACCGCATGAAGCAACAGGTAGACCAGCATCACTCAGAGCGCCAATTTCAAGAAGGGGATTAGGTCTTTTTATGGCTCCAACCATATAAGCAAACATCACTCAAAGACAAGGGGTGTCAGAAACTCTCTCCCAAATTCTACGGACCATATCAAGTACTTCAGCGCATTGGAGAAGTGGCCTACAAGTTGGCCTTGCCACCTACTGCAAAAATCCATCCAGTTTTTCATGTCTCGTGCCTCAAGAAAGTGATTGGGAACAATTGCAGAATTCAGACCAGTCTACCGGAATTGGACGAAGAAGGGTCCATCTGGCTTCAACCAGAACAGGTCCTCGACACACGAATCAAGCAACTGCGTGGCCGCATGATTAAGGAAGTCCTAGTCAAATGGAAAGACACCTCTCTGGAAGATGCAACTTGGGAGCCAGCGACTATTCTGCAGCAGTTTCTGTAGCTTCAACCTTGAGGACAAGGCTAGTCTTAAGGGGGAGGGCACGTTAGGGTCCCACCCTAACCCCCTTATCTATGTAATGGGACCACGTCATAGTCAAGAGTCAATAAAGCCCATATTAATAATTGTAAGTGGTTAATCCAGAATTAATAACGGAACCACAGTTAGTTGCCAATGGGCCATAGTATTAGATAGATGGTATTAGTAATACCATGGTATTGGCACGTGGTATTGCATGTATGAGTTATATATAAAGGATAGAGACTCCCTGCGAGGAGCATCGTGTCTTATTTTGTAATTGAGCTCTGCTCTATTGGAGGTTGCCCCCTCGAAGAGGCAAGTGAACATTACTCTCTGAATAATAAATCATTGCTATTCTGTGTTCTGGGTATCTTTTCTTTGTATATTTTGTGTTCTGGGTATCTTTTCTTCACATATTCTATATTTGGGTATCATTTGCAGGTTAAGAGCATAACACTCTTCTTCAAATTGATCCTCATCCATTACTACGTTCTGGAAAGGAGCCTTAACCTTTTGTTCTTCACCAGCTTCTTTACCCCTCTTAATGATCTGCAATTGTTCGTTTGATCTTCTGAATTGATTTGAGTTTCTTGGAGCAAATGTGTTTGGAAGCCTTGCCTTTCCAGAGCTTTGCTCAACCTTCAGCTTGGATATCTCCGCAGCCAATGACTCTATCATTTTAGTCATTTTGTCTAATTTAGGTTATGAAGATGAAGCAAAGGAAGAAGAAGCCTAGCCTCTCTACCTCCTTCTATCAGCATGACCCTTGAGTTTTTCTGTAGCCATGATATTAGATTCCACCTGTAAAGCTGCACCTTGTATTTCAACTAGAGTGGCACACCTTCTTTCTCTTAAAAGTAGGCAGAAATCAGAGTCAAAAGCATTGGCATAAGTGAGTTTGTTAGAGGTGGGGGTAGGCTTTACTTCAGCTGGTATCTTACTATACATACGATTAAATCTTTTATTCAAATCAGACAATGATTCCCCATTTTCCCTCTTCAAGTTACCAAACTCAGTATGATAGTATAGCAGGTCTTTTCTATCTCCCCAATGCTTCATAAATACATCATCTAATGCTTCAATGTCTGCTATAGACCTAGGGGTCAATTCTCTGAACCAATTTCTAGCCTCTCTAATAAGGCTTTGGACAAATACTCTCATCCAGACATCATCCTCACTAATATCTAGGTTATTAGCATAACTATAAAAACACTCAAGGTGTTCTTTAGTTGTTACTCCCTCTGTACCAATAAACTTAGGCATGTATTTCTGATACTCTCCTGCAGGCATGGCATTCAAAGGAACAAGAAAGACCAAGGGTCCATACTATGATCCTTTCCATCTTCATGGGTGCTTGTTGCCCTGCCATGACTGGGGTAGGTGGAAGGATACTGGCAGTTTGAATGGTAGAGAGCAGTGAAATAGATGACAGAGACAAAGGAATATGTTGGACTATATGGGAGGCTTTCTTTGGACTGAGATCCAAAGGGGAACTGAATGAACAAGGAGCTTTATGAATCCCTGAGGGTATTTCTTCACTAACAATACTAGGCTCTATGTCTTCAAACTATACATTCTCAGCTACAATATTCTCTTGCAGAGATATATAATATTTTTTAGGCTTATCTGATCCTGATGCTCCTTTTTGTAATGTTTTCCTCTGCTTGAGAATCTTGTCAGGGTCAGGCACTGGGTCAACTGGTGATTTCTGAGGATTCCTCCAAGTATGCCTCACAAACTATGCCAGAACTATAAAGTGGAGTCACCACCAGGTTGGTCCTCCAGTACAGTTGCCAGATAGATGATTACAACTAGAAATGTGTCCAAACTCTGTCTATTATCAAAGCTAGAGCTATGTTGTTCTCCCAGGGTAGCTGAGCTTCAATCTACTCTCACGGTAATGACACCAATTATGTTATCACCCCAAGAAACTCCCCTAAATTATAGCTCGGAGATGCCTAGGAACATATAAATTCAACTAATTGTTGCAAATGGATGAATGGAAGGAATGATGCTTGTCCAAGCCAGATAACCACTTCTACTTTGCTTGATTCCAGACATGCGTGAACACCCCCAAACTACAAGGATTTAGACCACCAACTACTCACAGTTTTAAGATTGGGTGAATATGGAGAATACTGACCACACCAGTAGATGCACAAGACCATGTGATGGCCGGCTGTAACCAGTAAACAAGTCTGCAAATCTAATATCTTAGTGCAAAGACAAGATGACAACTCCTTGGCACTAGAAGAAGAAAACCCTGAATAACTCATTCAATGATACATACAAGACTTTAACACAAAACTAGGATGACAACTATCTGTTGCTAAACATCAAGAGTTCAGGAATAAATCATATCAGGCATAACTTAGAAGAGAAGAGAAATGAAAAGTGACTAGTTAACAACAAAAGAAGCTTGTATTAGCTGAAAATGAAGACGATACACTGCAAGTATCAAAATAGTTACAGTATCCAGAAGTTGGACCTTGCACCAAAATATCAACCAATCAACCCTGATTACATCTTGTTTCTGGGTACATATAGAGTTTCAATACAAAGGCACTTGGCCATTTTAGGTATGGAGGGCTCATAATTGACCAAACCGCATTTAGTTGCCTGATGGAGCTTCTGAGTGTGCTTGCTTGCTTTAGTGGATGCATTTGATCTCTTCCTGTGCTCTGCTATCCTCTTGAGCAGCTGGAGTGCTTATATAAATGAGGCCTCATAACTGTTAAATGAAGCTATCTGTTTGTGTTCCGTCCTTTTCCTCGTCGGCCATACTGTTTGTTAAATATGGTGGTTGAGGAGAAACTGCAAATAGTACTAGAAGACTAGTTAACTTTATCCTTCGGGTGCACGGAGCAGTCAAGGGACGTGGACTGCATAGTGAGTGGATGAGTTGGATGAAGTGATAAGATTGGCCGTCAGATCGGGAGGATAGACGGCAGAGATGGCTTGGCAGGGGCTATCGGAAAAGCAAAGGTGGAATGAACGTGGGCTGTTGGATCTCAAGCAGATAGATCCAACAGTCGTCGGGTAGCGGAAGCACATGCTGGTTATTAGGCGAGGATGGAGGACCAGGTAGTAAGCGATATTGATCACACCGGCTTTGGGGAGTTGAGATGTAAATGGCGATGGCACGCGATGCCATTCAACGCGTGATGCGTGGCGGAAAGGGAGAGACGAAAACCACTCTCCATCACGCGTTATCATCCCAAAACTTCATAGATGTGGGGAGAAAAAATGACATCTAATCATGGCAGAGATGATTAGATGGTGGAGATTTTATCGCATGGGTCTTCTTGTCGGGCATGACGAGAGCCGTTGGATTGGGGTGCGGCAATCAACGGCCGTTACTAAAGGCGACGATGCATTATGGAAGCGCGAGGTCATGTGGATATAGTTTTATGGGGGCTTAAGCTTTGCACTCGAGGCTTGAGGAAATAGGGTTTTATGCTGGGTTTTAAAGGAAAAACAGGGGCAGCAGGGGTGAAAGAGAGTAAGTGGAGTAAAGGAGAAGAAGGAAGATGACTGCCATGAGCTTCTTTTGAGCACAACCACTATGAAAAAACTTATCTTTGGCCTTAAAAACCATATTTACATAGCAAGGCTAACATCACCATTCTCAATATTTTTGTGCATGTTTTTGAATATATTTATGTCAATAGAGTGAATGGGGATAATCACTTTGCCATGCAGTCTAATGAATGTGTATTGCAGATTTTTTGGGACAATTTTGGACAAAGACAAGGAAATCATGAGCATATGGCAGCCAAACTTGAGGAAATAAGGAAGTGGACTTGTTGGAGGGGTGTCACCTTCATTAATGACCCTTTCCTTGAATTCTCCACTAGCAGCTCGAAGTACACAAGCCCACATTAATGATTCCAAGGGGCAGATGAGCAAGTCAAGTAGGGTTGCTCTTATCTTCAGTTCTAAGTAGCCGAGTTCTTTAAGTTTAGGAGGATAGTTGGGAGTCCCTATTTGTATAAATAAGAAGGCTTGAAGCCTCAGTAGGTTAGCCATTTCTTAGTGTATTTTTGTACTTTGGTGTAGCATTGTACTCAACTCATTTTCGATCTCTTTTTGAGACAGTTTTTATGTGATGTAACTGCTATTTTTGAAACTGAAGATGAATGAAGTTTTGAGCCAGCACTAATTTTTTCTAGAGGACTAAAGCTCTTGGGTTAGGGCCCAACCCAAGCTTCCCAACACCTCCGCTTTGTACTTATATGATTTTGTTTCCATTCATGAGTTAACTTCTGTTGCATATACTCATTTTACTTCATTAGATTAGGTTTCTTTTGATGGTTAGAATAGTTTTTTTTGCTTCAAGTTTCTTAAGTAAGTTGCTACAATGATAGAAAAAGATCCAAAAAGGCTACCAATAGGTCTTGCTCTCCTTTATCCCTCCTTGGGACCATGATTTGAGGTCAAGGCACTACTGCAGCCACCAAAACCATAGTTTTTACTCCTTCATGCAATGATAGTGTGATACTTTGATTTGGAAAAGTTGATATTGATTTAGATTTATTTTCTTAGATCATTTTATTCCCTTTTTCCATAGTTATATCACACGCTTTCCTATTCATAAAGTATTGTTCAACATTTTTCTGGTTTTAGGTCAGAAATTAGGTTAAGATAGACAAAACTCTGTTTTCAGTTCTTGGTTTTATCAGTTTTGAGAATTAAGTGTGCGGCTCTCTTGTAGAACATTCCATCTCACCATCCCTCTATTAAACTGCCAACGCCAACTCACTTCTCTAAGATTTCCCCAATCATTCACACATTTCGCCAATCTGCCCTAATTTCTGCATTTTTCCATAAAGTTGCTCTTTTTCCATTTGAACAAATCCAACCATCTCATTCATCCCTGACCTTCCTTGACAAGTTCTAGACCCCTCAATACCTTCATCCAACCTTCATTTCCCCTTTCCCATTATTTTTCCACCTTCAAATTTCCAAAAACCACTTTCGGCCTCCTCCTGTAGATCCTCCTATAGAACCTCTTATAGATCCCGTGCAGCCTCTGTAGAAGTTGCTGTGAGTGATTTTTCGAAGTCTAATTGTAATGGAAGTCTTCAAAAGGGTAGTAGGGGCTTCTTAGGACCTCTCCACACCTTCCTCACCATTCGAAAAATCCAAATCCATCTTCCTTTGCCACCAAACCTCTGCATAGTCACAACCAGTCAAATCACAAGCACAATAATTCCACATAAAAATACTCAAAAGTACAAAAAGATGATTTCTTCTCATTTCTCTTCAGAAGTAGTTTGAATAAATGCAATTTACCTTTTAAATAGTCAATGGCACCCATTTCAGTAGTTTCCGTCTCCTTTCTTGCAAAAGTAGGGTTAGTAGGTAAACTAGGGTTTGCTAGGGTTTGTGTTTCATTTAAGTTTCCATTCTCTTTCTGCAAGTAGAATAGCCCCTGTAGAGTTATTTTCCTTTCATCATAGTTAAAGTGTTTTATGAGAACTTATAGTAGTTGGCTTAAGCTCCTAGCAAACTTGCGCTTGCTGATCAAGTAACAGCCTGCAGTAAGAGCTAGTACTTGTGCATACAACACCGTCACTTCCAAGTTTGTTACGAACTACCGGGTTGATAAAAGTAAAGAAGGAAGCCCCCAGACTTGCAGCATTATTGTTGCAATGCTGGATCTCACCAATCCAATACCACAAAGTGGTATTAGAGAATGGTTCACCCCTTGGACTGGATGGGCAGTGTGTGTTCGTCAAGCATTCATGTTGGTTTCACATTTTTTAATAATCCTTGTGGTATATATGCTTGTTGCATATGCATGTTGTCGGTCATCATTGTAGTTATGTCGCCATGTGAAAGATGATGTTGTTGTTGTGAAGTGTGTTTTTGTGAGTGTATGATTGGTTATGCATTTTTATGTGTGTCCGTGCTTACATGTTGTCAAATGAGCATTGTTATGGTTGTTATTTTCATGCATGAGGTATTGGTGTGTGGTTGATATGGTCATGCATTGATGATTGGACTCTAGCTAGAATGATTTTGATGTGTTGATACAACTATTTATTAAATGTCTATATGATTTTATCATTATGTTTGTACATGTATTACGTTGATTTGGTTGATCTTGCAGATGAGATATCCTCCCTTAATTATGCTAAGGTACATTGGTTTATTCTGATTTGGTTTAGATGACATAGTGGGCATTGTAGAAAAGAGATCAAAATGACTAACAAGATGGTAGACTACAAAGATTCTCCCCATGAATATAATGAGCAACGTGATCTTGGGCACTCTTCTTGTAGAAATTCCTACTGTATATCACCTGATAATGCAATAGACTAAAGCAAAATACTTTATCTACTTCTACAACCAATTTAGTATAATCTTAATTACACTTGAGAAAAATCAATAAGAACACATATAACTGATATGGAGAAATCAATCACACATAACAAAGAAGAATTTAGCCAGGGAAAGCCTCAGCCTAAAACCCCAACACTGTATTATCATACAAGTGGAAATATAGCCAGTATTACAAAAGGAAACAGCTCAAAAGCTATCCTGCTCTCTCTACAATACGTCTACTACTCATAGATAGTCAAAGGCATCTATCTAACCTCTGGTCTGCCTTCCAAGCCTCCTATTTCTTTGTGCAATTATGATTGGGGTCCAGTGCAACCACTTGTGTGAATTGGCCTCGTCACACTCTCACTAACCTCTGATCCAACTATGCAGTCTTGAAGGAGATAAATCCTCATCATGGATGAGCTTCCTTTATAGGAAAAATATTCGTCCAACTGATAGTACAATGTCCCTTATCTGATCTCAACTAGGTCTTTGTCTAAACTGACATGCATGAGTTATCCATGAGTGAATACCTCAGTTATCTGAAATACAGTAGTTATATGCTAGCATGCATTAACTAACTGAACTTAATTTAAACAAAGTGTTTAAATCAAATACAACTGGCCTTGACTCAATTAATTGAGCCAACTAATTACTACTTAAATTAGAACTCATCCTTATCTCTTTAACTGATGGATAAATTCCTCAACTAATAGATAAACTGTTGCATGTCCTCACATACACTTCATGTTTGTTTTTTCACAACTAATTAACTCATGGTGAATTAACTAATTTATTTTCAAACAACTGTTAAGTTCAAATTCGAATTTTACTTCCTAGTTTTAGTCCAAAGACTGACTAAAATAGGAATCCATCCTGAACTGCTAAAAATATAATCCTATTTTTAGCACTTCCATTTTTCATTCCCTGTTGCCCAATCCAGCGCTGGTACTCAAACTGCTATTTTTAGCAGTGCTATTTTTAGCACTTCTATTTTTAGAATTTCTTGTTGCCATTTTCAACACTCCCTCGCAATAAGAGAGGCTTCCTCTCGAACCTGATCCTGTACCTTCAAATGTTTTGCATGCAACACTTCTACCAAGTGTGGTTCCTCCAACAACTGTTGGAACAAAAAAAACTCCCAACTGACCTCTCTGTTGGGCTAGAAACATACTCTGATGCTGAAGCTCTACCTACTATTGAGAAGTGCTCCCTCTCTGACCTCTACGCTACTACAACATCTCCATGCATCTTGCACCATTGCACACCTCTCTATGCCATCCTGCACTGGTGCAACACACTTGTACCTCTCTCATTGCTACAGCCTGCTAGCTCTGCACTGTCTTGGGATTCTTGCACTGTAGCTCTCTCTATCACTCCATCCACATCTGTCTCTACCCAATCAGCTAGTCCTGCTACTCCTCGTCAGGGCTCCTGTAGTAAAGTCGAATCAAATAGGTTGGATACCTCAAGGATCTTGCCCCTCCTCCTTGGGACGATCACTCCACATCGCCCCACCTCCTACCTGGAGGTATGGATACATGTGATCCCTCAGCCCACTTGGCTTGAAGTTTACTCCTATTGGAAGTCTCTACATGAGTAGATGTCTCTACTCGTTCTCCTCTTAGCTTCCCCTATTGTGGCTGCTCCACAACCTCCTGAAGCCGCTGCACCAATCGTGGCTCCTCCACAATCGTCTGAGACTTCTTCTAGCACTACATGTTGAAAGGTAATATACTCTCCCTCTCAACCACCAAGTCTCCATCAGTTGCCTTTCTACTCAAGGCTTTTCATGCATCTTGAACCTCAAGAGCATACAGGTTCTCGACCCATTAACCAATCTGCTTCACTTATCTAGTGATGATGTGTCTAAGGAAAACCTTTCCCTTACTAAAGAGTACATCATAGCCTTTATCTTCCAGCATCATGATCAACACCAAGTTTCTCTTCAGTCTTGGTACATACTTGACATCGGTCAAGGTAAGGCAAGCTCCATACTCTCTCTGAAAAATAACCATGCCCACATTTGAGATATTATACTTTTCATCATTACCCATCGCTATGAGTATCTGGAGATCTTTCTCCTCCAAAATACTAAACAAATTCTTGTCGCCAGTCATGTGGAAAGAAACTCCACTGTTAAGAAACCAACCACTTCCTACCATTGATGAAACCATGCATCCGAAGAGTGTGAAATCCAACTCGAACTGTGAAGCAAGTGCCTCACCTTCAGATCCTTCCCTGGATCCCTTCTTGGATTTCCTCTGTGGACAATTGTAGCAAAATGGCCCACCTCATGAAAATGAAAGCATCGTACTTTCAATTTGTCAAACTTCTTCCTACGATGGGAAGAATTGGATTTGGAAAGAGAAACTTTCTCCTTCCCCTTCTTTGCCTTGCTCGCTAAGGCACAATTTTCTTCATCCCCCATGGATGAAGAACCATCTTTGGTGCTTCTTCTTATCTCCTCCTACATCAAATACGACCAAATTCGTTCCCAATCTGGTAGTTTCTCTCTTCCATTAACCAAGTCCTGGTAGCTATGCTAGCTCTTAGGAAGACTGAGGAGTGCAAGACTCACCATGTCATCATCAGTTGTCATGATCCCTACACTTCCAAGCTCATCCCTGCATGAGGTCACCCTTTTCACACTTGATCTTTCGAAGCTTTTCTTTCAGTGCCAGATTCCTCTGATAATTGCTATTTTGATATAGATCTTTCAATGTTTTCCACATTGAAAACAATGTTCCCTTCCCATGGAGACTCGAGACTATGTGATCTCGAACTCCCTCCAGAAGGATTCTCCTTGCTCTAGCCACACATTCTTCCATTCAGCCAATGTAGCAGCACTAGTTGGCTTGAGGACTTCTTGATCAATGAAGTCCTTTAGACTGCTATTCTCTAGTACTACTTCCATGCGATCCTTCTAGGCTATATAATTCGAACTGCCATCAAGGGAATATTTGAGTCTCAAACCATTGAATGCCATAGGTGAAATAGAGATGTGATAAGAACTTGATTTCTATATTCAGGAATCACAAACTTCAACTTCTCCCTTCTTGTATATTGTTCTTCCTTGATCACCTATGCTCTGATACCATGTAGAAATTCCTACTGTAGATTGTTGGGTGTGGAGTCTCATTATCTTCTATATTCAAAGGTCTCAGCCAGATGTATACCCCAAGAAGACTGTACACCCCTCCATGCGAGGGGGTGTCCCCCCTACGGGGGTTTAGGGGGACCGATCCCCCCCCTGGCTAGGGGGTTCAGAGGCCAGCTGTCCCTCAGCGGGGGCCCAGGGGTGTTTCCCCCAAAGGTAAAAACAGATGTAAAATTGCCTTGTAAAAGTCTAGTAATTTCTAGTCAATCTGGATTGTTCATTAGGCAGATGATCTGACAGTAGGAGTTATATTTAGTTTAGGGTTTTTTTCCCTAGAAGGCAACACATCACTATATATGAGGGAATTGTATTGTGTCTATTATATATGTATTCTAAGTGAAGAAAAGAGAGGAGATTGAGAGTGAAGAGGGAGTTACAATGGATCTGCTGTAGGTTGTATCTCTTTAGTTTGCTGGATAATATAATAAAAAAAGGACTGGCTGTTTCTCTGTGATCGTAGCCCAATCTAGGTGAACCATGTATATATGTGTCTCTCTTGTTTTATGTATTTTCTTTGTTTATATTTTTGAAATATTTTATGTGTTCAATTTCTCTATAATATATAATTTTCTAACATAGATCACCTGATAATGCAATAGACTAAAGCAAAATACTTGATCTACTTCTACAACCAATTTAGTGGAAGCTTAATCGAACATGAGCAACATTAATAAGAATGCATATAACTGATATGGAGAAATCAATCACACATAACACAGAAAAATTTACCTGGGGAAAGCCTCAGCCTAAAACCCCAACTTTGTATTATCATACAAGTGGAAATATAGCCATTATTACAAAAATAATCAGCTCAAAAGATATCATGCTCTCTCTGCAATACCTCTACTTCTCATAGACAATCAAAGGCCTCTATCTAACCTCTGGTCTACCCTCCAAGCCTCCCATTTCTTTGCGCAATTATGATTGGGGTCCAGTGCGGCCACTTGTGTGAATTGGCCTCTTCACACACTCACTAACCTCTGATCCAACTACGCAGTACTGAAAGAGATAAATTCTCATCATGGATGAGATTCCTTTATAGGAAGAATATTCATCCAACTAATAGTACACTATCCCTTCTCTGATCTCAACTAGGTCTCTGTTTGAACTAACATGCATGAGTTATCCATGAGTGAATACTCAGTTATTTGAAATATAGTAGTTATATGCTAGCATGCATTAACTAACTGAACTTACTTAATTTAAACAAACTATTTAAATCAAATATAACTGGACTTGACTCAGTTAACTGAGCAAACTAATTACTACTCAAATTAGAACTCATCCTTATCTCTTTAACTGATGGATAAATTCCTCAATTAATAGATAAATTGTTGCATGTCCTCACATAGACTTCATGTTTGATTTTTCACAACTAATTAATTCATGGTGAATTAATTAATTTATTTTCAAACAGATGTTAAGTTCAAATTCGAATTTTACTTCCTATTTTTAGTCGAGGGACTGACTAAAATAGGAATCCATCCTCAACTACTAAAAGTAGAATGTTATTTTTAGCACTTCTATTTTTATCATTTCTTGTTGCCATTTTTAACACTTCTGATTTAGGAGACACATTAAGGAGATTGAAGGAATAAATAAGAACTTGTAAGGAGGAAAATGACAAAATCATGCAGGCACAAGAGAAATAAGCAAATGTTAATTCAATACTCCTTCAGAGTTTATTAGAATTGTAGCGATAAGGGCCACTTTAGATCAACCATGGGTAGGAGGATAGAATTAATGGGCATATGGTAGTATGTCGCATGGTGGTCACAGATCAAATAGATATGACACAATTAGAGATGTCATATTGTTGGATACTTCGAATAGGAGAGATGATGGGTACCTATATTATTCTAGTTCTAGTTTTGATATGCATCATGATCGTCATCGTTATCACCCTTATAGGAGGAGTGATAAGGGATACTTTTCGGATGAGTTTAAGAAAACAAAGCCACCTATTTTTCATGGAGACTTGAAGAAACCAAAAGATGTAGAGGCTTCGAGACTTGGGATGAACAAGTTCTTTGAGTTGCATGAGGACACAGAAAACATGAAGGCTGAAATTCCTATCTTTAACCTAAAAGACAAAGAATATATCAGGTGGGAAGATGTGAAGTGGGTTAGAGACATCAGGACAAAGGACTTGAGTTGGCATCATTTTAGGAGGCCTTTTAGGAAGAAGTACTTGTGAGAAAGGTACTATGCCGGTAAGGCCAAAGAATTCTATGAGCTAAAGATGGGATCAATGACAGATGAAGAGTACACGATTAAGTTCCTGGAGCTATTGAGGTATGTATTGTATTTTAAAGATGTGAAGGCTAAATTTCAATGATTTTTCAATGATTTTCCATTAGCATTTAGAGATCGGATTGATTATGATGAGCTTCCATCACTTGAGGAAGTTATTGGGGAATTCAAGCATTGCTATGAGCAATCAAAGCGTAAGAATGAATCTCGGTAAGGATGGAAAGGGAAGGATAAGGATATAGGTAAGGGTAAATGGAAACCGAAAAGAGAAAGGCCATGAAATGTAGAAGAGAAAGAAAATGTGGCACCATAAAAGAAGTTCAATGCAACTAGATAGGGACATGGATCACAACAGTAGCATAGAGGTGATGGTACGAGATGGTTGGAGTGTTGGACATGCGGTGAGGAACATCTTAAGAGAGATTCTCCATAGAATAAGGGTGCTATGCCTCAGATATATAGTGAACAGGTGGCACAAACTGTTGGGGATGGTTGATAGGGAATTCCTCGTATCTATGCAGTGCTGGACAACAAATGGGAAAACCATTAGGCATCTATCATTGAGATGGATGGTAATCTTTGCAATCAAGTTGTTTCTATTTTGATTCACCCTAGATCCAATAATAGTTATGTTAGTCATGACTTGTTGGATAAGTGTGGTTTGAATAAAGAAGTGCATGTAGAATCTTGGTTAGTTCAGTTGGATATAATTACAAAGAAGAGAGTACATCATTGGGTAAGATCTTGGGAATTTGAGTTGAATGGCATATCTACAGTAGCATACTTGAACATATTACCATTGGGATCATATAGTATGATATTGGGTATGGACTGTATATACCTTCATAGGACCAAGGTGGATTGTTATGACAAATCCATTGGGTGTTTGGATGACAATATGGAACCAAGAGTCTTACAAGGAAAGAAGAAAGCCACATCAGTTAGAATGGTGATAACTATGTAGGCCAAGCATAGTCACAAGAAAGGGTGTGTGTTATTTGTAGTACATATCTCTACTAACAAAGGTAAGAAAATTTAGGATGTAGATTTTTTGAGCAAGTACCCAGTTCTACAATAGTTTCAGGATGTGCTTCTTGTAGATATTTCAAAGTCTCCACCTCATAGGGAAGGATACTTTTCTATTGAGTTGGTGCTAGGGGCAGCTTTAGCATCAAAAGCACCCTACAGGATGAGCACACCTAAGTCGGTAGATTTAAAGTTCTAGCTGAAAGAGATGCTTAAAAAGTGATATATTAGGCAAAGTATGGCACTCTCAAATATTGCATTTACTACAGGAAGTTGAAGAAAGTGACCATAAATAACATGTATCTGTTGTCGAGGATTGATGACTTGTTTGATTAGTTGAAGGGAGCAACAATGTTCTCAAAGATTTGTCTAAGATCTAGATATAACTAGATACACATTAATAAGGAGGACATTTACAAGACATCCTTCCAAACTAGGTATGAGAATTATGAGTTTGATGTAATTCCATTCGGTTTTACTAATGCTCCATCTAACTTTATGTGTTTGATGAAAAATGTGTTTCTTTTGTATTTTGACAAGTTTGTTATTGTGTTCATTGATGACATGTTGGTATATTATAATATTGAGGAATATCAGGTTCGTTAGAAAATTATATATTATAGAGCAATGGAACACATAAAATATTGCAGAAACATAAACACAGAAAATGCATAAAACAGGAGAGATAGAGATATACGTGGTTCACCTAGTTTGGGCTATGTCCATGGAGAAACAACCAATCCTTCCTTTTATATTATTCAACAAACTGAAGAGATACAACCTACATAAGATCCGCTGTAATTCCCTCTTTGCTGTCAATCTCCTCTCTCTTCCTCACTTAGAATACAAATCTACATGGACGCAATACAATTCCCTCATACATAGCGAGGGGTTGTCTTCTAGGGCAAAAAAACCTAAATTAAACATAACTTCTACCATCAGATCTCTGCCTAGTGAACGACCCAAATTGACTACGAAATTACAAAATTTTACAAGGCAAATTTACATCTATTTTTAGCTTTGGGGGAATTTCCCCTGATACCCCCTCCAGGGGGGGCCTCCCAGAGGTCACCCCCCTAGACCCCCCCTGCAGGGAATATTTTATGGGTGGCGTTTATGCCCCATTACGAACTTGGGTCCAATGTGGAAATACCTTTGAATAAATAATATAATCAGGGTTTGTTGAGAGAGCATCAGTTGTATGCTAAGCTCAACAAGTGCATGTTGTCTCCAAGGAGGGCATAGTAGTGGATCCAAAGAAGATAAGAGCTATCATGGAGTGGTCAGCTCCTAGAAATGTTGATGAGGTGAGATCCTTCATGGGATTGGTAGTTTATTACAGTAGGTTCATCAAGAGCTTCTCACATATTTCTTATCCTATTACATCATTGGAGAGGAAAGGTAAGAAGTTTGAATGGACATAGGAGTGTGAGGCCAATTTTGAGTAGTTTAAGCAGATGTTGACACATGCACCAATGTTAAAGATTGCATATCTGGACAAAGAGTTGGTGGTATGTACATATTCTTACAAGAGAGGAATTGTTGGAGTCCTTATGTAGGATGGATAGGTCGTATGCTATGAGTCACATAAATTGAATGAGCACGAGCAGAACTACCTGACACATGATCTTGAGTTGGCAGTGATCATACATGCATTGAAGATGTGGAGGGACTATCTTATTGGTAGGAGGTTTGTATTGATTAGTGTTCATAGTATATTGAGGTATCTATTTGACGAGCCAAATTTGAATGTTAGTCAAGCTAGATGGTTGGCCATGATCAATGAGTTTGAGTTAGAGATCAAGTACATTAAAGGAAAGGAGAACAGGGTCACATATGCTCTTATCAAGTGGATACAGGTGAATCATACAGTAGTTATGAGTTCCTATGGGATAGAGTTACGAGATAGGATCTTGCAGGTGGATCAACAGGATAAGAGGTATATGGATATCGTGCATAGGTTGCAGCAAAGTACAGGTACATGTACAATTAGTGGTATAGGTACATGTAGAGGTACAAGTGTAGGTATAGGTTCCCAGGATTCCCAGAAAGTGGACTATTTTATTACAATGGATGGATTGGTCAAGTTTAGAGATAGGATATATGTTCCAAACATCAGTGAGCTCAAGAAGGTGATCTTGAGGGAGTTTCATGTGAAACCATATTCAGGTGAGCCAAGATATCAAAAGACACTGGTAGCAGTGAAGACATTTTATTATTGGCCAAATATGAAGAAGGATGTAGTAGAGTTTGTGGCTAGGTGCTTGGATTGTCAACAGGTGAAGGTAGATTGTAAGCATCCAAGTGAACTAGTACAACCGATTGTGATTCCAAAAGGGAAATGGGAGGTCATTTCTATGGAGTTTATCACATTGTTTATGGGAAAACTAGTATTCTACCCTCTAGGTTTGGTAGCTACCCTAGAAACAACATTTTAAAGCAATTCAACGATTTGTTCTATGTGTAACAGATAAGAGAAAGATAATGGAACCAACTTAGAACTTCTGCTTAATCCCTTGCTTGCTTTCTCTCCCCTCTGACAGATCCTGCAACTCCTCCCCATAATTAACACGCTTGGAGAGTACCTGCACAAGTACAACAATAAAGAATCATCAAAGCATCATGATCTATTACAACATAAACATTACGGACTCAGATATATAATGAACAAATGATAGCAGTCACAAATGATAACATTCATAATTGCACAATCATATAGAAGAAAACTTGAAGAAATTTATTAATAGAAGGGAGAATTACAACCCAGTTATCTGATCTAGCATCATCCTCCCAGCTTCAATCCTTCTTCACCCCATGAAATAACAATATCACACCAACAATACAATGCTCCTTCCTCAATTACAAACTATCAGCACTTCCTTGCAATTCACAATATTTTAGCCTCCAGATCTCTTGAATTGGAGATCCATTTATAGATATGTGCAAGGGTGTGAGTCATCCATGGGGTTTGATTAATCTCATTCCACTTGTTACAATTGGTTCCATTTGTAGATTTCTTAGATCCCTTATTCATCCTTAGGTGAATTCAGAGAGGCAAGTGGCACAAAAGAAGTTTCTAGAAGATTCCTTGACCAACCACCTAGCAAACTGTCTAGGACATTTGTCCATCCTCACCCATCGCACCCTATAGAAGGCCTAATCAGTATGCATTGCACCCTAGTAGTGTACCACTGAGTATGCATCGTACTTTGCCAGTGGAGCAGTTAGTATGGTTTAATTTAGGCCATTTTTGGATGGTTTCTTAGGAAGAAATTTTGGGGAATTATGTATTCAAATGACTATGTTCCTTTAGGGCATGAAACAACTCTTTTAGGGCTTGATGATCCCTAATTTATCGACATATAAATTTGGGGTTGATGTGCCAAAATATGTCTATAATAGTTGCCCCCTAAATCATGAAGTCGTAAATATTGATGTCGGGTGAAATGCTTTATCATGAGGATATGAAGTTTCGAACTGGAAGGTGACCTACATAAGTTACAATACAATACATCATCATAATATAATTTTCATGATCTATCTAAGGGAGGCATTCCCATGCTCAAATTTATAAATTCATTTCATGTACATAGATGAGATAGTCGTCTGCAGATACATACTGGTGAATCTTCAGATATAGAGTCATCATCCATGGTTAGGATGACCATCTATGTAGAGGCTTTGTACATTTGATGTTTTTATATTCATGAATATATCGCAGTCCAGATGGATGAAACTAGACTCGGGGTATTCAAACTCGTCCAATCTTCGCTTGATGTACAAGTCAATCCATGTGAAGAGATGTTCTGAAGTCGAACATGGAATGACCTCACCTGATTACTAGCCAATGATGTGAGCTATTAACGGAGATGAGAGCAATCACCGATAATGATAATGACCCTCAAGGTACTACAATACAATTTACGTGTTGTGAATACATGATCTGATGTCAAACACCACGCAAAATATTTCGGTTGAAGGCCATTGATGTCAACCTGTACCCGGAAGTGAGAAGCTTTCCATTGATGTATGCAAGCTCCAAAGAACTGAAAGGGTTTTTTCTAAGTCAACTTCTTGGATAATGAGCTGATGTCAACAAGAAGTGACTCATCGTAGGAGGGCCTTGATGCATCCCACATCTACAACATGAAACGAAGCAAATAATTTTCTGGAAGTGAAAAAATGAATTGACGACACAAGGTTCAGGAATGGCGGTCATGAAAAAAATGAAGGTTGGAGGTATTACATTGGATGAGACATTAACTAGATGGTGGTTTCTCAACTGAATGACTTCCCTTGAACATGTCGGTGACACTGAGATGAATTGGTAGCGTTAACCCCAAAATATGGATGGTATGAAAGACCAATGGTGAGATGATCGGTGAATGGGAAAACCGAACCCAACTCAGTAATGGTGATGAAGCGAATGTGTCATGTTCAAGAGCGAACTGCTACCATAAATTTTTCAAGTTTCTTCCCCTTTTTCCCTAGTCATTGCTAACAAGTACCTCTTTATTTATGTCAAGATTGAGGAGGATAACATATGCTTGTTCTATAATTCGCCCTTCAGGAAAACCTGTTGCTATTTAATCTTTTAATGAGTCTACCAACAATGAAACTCGGTCTCATCTAGATGGACAAGTTTGTCGCTATTTTTTTAACGAGTTTAACGACAAGGATAACTCAGTCCTTTTCATGTTTAGAGAGTTTGAAAAGGGATGAAAAGGAAACTCCATAAGTTCTTTTTCATAAAATAATCCCTCAGGTCCCTAAAAGGATAAAATAATATAGGAGGGATGACATTTCCAATCACTTTAAAGAGCTGGAAAGGCCAAGCGGTCGACAATATTTTAATATTTAACGAGTCTGAAAAGGGTTTAAAGAGGACTCGATTTTGAGGAACGAGTGGTGTCTAGGGTAGCAACTGGTTCCGGTGATTTTGGAACTTCTCAAAACATGTTGATTTCTGTGAAGAGGCTGGCTAATAAGACCACTCATTGCAACTGTTCCTCAAAAAGGGTAAAAAAACCAAGTGCAAGCGTATGATCAGCCAAAGGGATGGTGGTGATGGGATGTACATGACCAAGGTTCAAAAGGCTGATAGAATGGAAATCACAAAGGTTAATTACTTGTAAATGGGTTAATTTTTGACAAGCTTGAACCATGGGGAACTATGCTTGGATTCAGTTTCATTTTTACACAAGCTCGAAACGAAAAAATATGCTTGAAAATGGGTTCATTTTTAGACAAGCTTGAACCATGGGAAACTATTCTTGGATTGGTTTGCATGCCTCCAGCATGATGAAAGGAAGAGTATCTTGTAACTAGATGGAAGTCACTGCGGTGAAGTAGGACAGTTATCCAACACTTATTTGGCTTTGTCCAAAATAGACAAAGGTGAATGGTATGATAGACTAATCATATAACCTACAGGGAAACTTATCTTTACTACTAGGTGGATCCCCCCAAAGCTTCATTACATTCACCAGACTACTCATGGCTATCAGGTGTATAGAATGAAGGTTCAATTGATACCATTGATGCAAATGGACCATTTAGGGATGATGATTGACTTGGAGCTATGCTTGGACTGGGAAATGGAAGCTGGTCAATGGTGACAATTTTGCCTTCATGTGGGAGACACATCACTCGGAAGAGTGTTGAAACAATAGCTTCCATGTTATAAACATAGTCACTTCCAAGGAGTAAATTGTAATCTAATGGCCCTGGGACTACCATCACGTTCAGATGAATGGTTTTCCCTCCTAAAGTAATAGGTCACTTAGGAAGGGTCCCTAATGGTCGACTTGTTCCTTTGTTAAAGCTTAACAGATTCTGAGTAACAGGCATAAGCGGTGGCGAACCAAGAACTTTCCAAGCAATTGAGGAAAGGATACTCACTGATGCACCTTCATCTATAATAGTGCTAGACATGACAATTTTATGAACTTGTACTATGATCTAGGAAGGTACATAAGAAGGAAGGCAGGATCTTGCCAGTCGATTCCAATCAAAGAAAGTCACTATACTACTTGGAGGTGGTACCAAAGAAATGGGAGAATTGACCCCTTGAGTTATGAGAACTAGAGGGTTTTCCTCCTGTCTTGATGGAACAGGCAGATTGCCCCTAAGGTCATTAGAATCTGAAGTAAAGAAAAGAACTTGAATAGTATCATTTTCACTCTCTTTGGGAAAGGTATGATTAGTTGAAGGTGAAATTGGGTCAACTATTACCTCGACCTGTTGACTTTGGTCGGGTATAGACTCATAAGATTTACTTTCAGAGAGAGTCATTTTGGCTGATGGTTGATTTAAGTCAGTCGGTTTTTCAACTAGTGAAGGACTTAGGGAGATTTTCTTGTAACCAAATGGAAGCTGTTGCGGTGAAGTAGGATGGTTATCCAGCACTCTTTTGGCTTCATCCAAAAAGGGACAAAGGTGAAGGGAATGATTACCTTCATATAACCTACATGGAATCCTGATCTTTCCCTTCTATCCATGAACTTTACTATCACTAGTTGATGGTGTGTTACCAACATGATCTCCAGAGGTTGATGACACTGGATGGTGTGAACGGGAAGACCATTCTTTCAAGATCCAAGGAAAGTAATCACAATCTTGATGAAAATGGTCTCTCGTACAAATTATGCATGGATATTTGGCTTTGGGAAGTTTAATGGGCGAATTTTCATCAAATGATGCATTCAAAGCAATGTGCCCCTTTGCTAAATTGGCTTCTTCTTCTTCTTCTCCTTCCCTTTCTTCTTCTTCTCCTTCCCTTTCTTCTTCTTCTCAGCCACCTAGTTACTAGTATCACTACTTTCACGAAGTGAAGAGGAAGGAGAGGGAGAAACAAACGAGGAAGAAGTCGAAGCATCAACTTCAGGATCAGCTGGAGATTGATTTTGTTCAGTTGAAGGTGTACCCCATTTTGAACCAAAGAGGTTGAAAATAGACATATTGGTAGGCCAATGGTAAGTCTCGGAAGGGATAATGTAGCCATATAAGGAGCACCAATATTTTCGAAGGAAGGAAAAGGACTAGGATTCCCTTTAAAAGGGATTCCTTGATTGGTGGACTTTGGATTGGTCTCCATATATCTCAACCTAAGATCAACTAAGGAACAGGGATGTTATTCCAAATTCAATTAATTTTAAAGACGCTTGGACACAAATTTGATTTTTCAATTTTTAATATTCGAGAAAAAGCTAAATATGACTCTAGACTCCTTCGATTTTTAGTGAGCCTAAAAGGACAAGTGCTTAGATGGACCTTTTCTTTTAAAGAGTCAAAAAGGAATGAAAGTGACTACTTTGGAAAATCTAGACAGAGGGATTACCAAACCAATCACAAAACTGCAATATACACCTTGGTGATAAATTAAAAAGAAATTACCAAGGACTTATGTACAGCAATCAATCTTCCCAAATGTTGTGTTCAGTGCATTGCGATCAATAAGGCGGCAGACTCGACTTCCTATGGATAAATGATTTAAGCCTATTGTGGACTCCCAATATATATGCGATTGTACGGGGAGCACAAGTCCGTGCTAGCACTTGTCATATCAAGGAGGAGGAATCACCCAACCTTCAATGAAAATTATAGCCACTAGTTTTAACGATGCTAGAACACATCTCTAGCATAGACCTCTAGATATGTCGCATTAAGTTCCAAAGCGTTGTTAGGTTCATTGAAATTTATTTTAAAGTTGATCTTGTTTAGAGTTTTCCTTTCAATGGTTCACTGCATGATGATGATTTGAAATTCCTAAAATGAAATCTACAATGATAAACAATTTTTGTTTATTTTGAGCAATGAAAATCCTAGCTACTAGAGAAAGAAAATAACAGTGCAAAGAGAAAAGAGAAAAAAGCACACGCTAGTGTGTTTCCCTAAATAATATTTTTGCACACAAATCTACAACTGCTAAATGAAAATGCATGTATTTTTTTTAGTTCTCCTTAATGTGAAAAATGCCAATAAGGAAAACCAAATGCAGCAAAGATTTGAAATATTTCATTCAAAATGACATTTTCGACAATTTCTTCTTCAAAAGAGAAAGGAAGACTGAACGACACTTTTCAATTTTGAATAAAAAATTCTTTAAACACTTCGAATATAAATAAATCAAACCAAGTACATGAAGAAAATTTCAATCAATTATCAAGGAAAGGAAGAATTCATGACACTTCTCTTTTCGACACAAAATGACAATTACGACACTTTTGTATCAAAGTGACAAATCGATTTAAAAAAAATTTCGACAAGGGACTGTAAATAATGAACAAACACACAAAAAAACATTCACTAATCCTAATGTAATTGAGGCTGATCTATGTGACGCAAGTAGGCTTCAGTAAGGAGGCATTGTTCATGTGCAGCAAAACAATTAAACAAAACTGAAAACAAGGTCAAAAAACCCTCAATTTCTAGAATGGAAAAAGAGTTCAGTCAGTCATCGCACTTGGGCTTCATAGAAATAGAGATGCATTGTAGTTACTACACTCAAGAGGTGCGATGCATACTGAGTTACAGTGGAAGACAGTTCGATGGTCCAGGGAGCGCAACAAAAATGGGTTTTGGCTCAGATGTGCAGCTGTTTTCAATGAGCTAAGCTGAGTTTTGATGAACAGTAAAGAGAAAAGTATAGAGGAATGTCATGAGAGGTTACTAAGCTACCAAAAGGGCATATATATGTGCTTTTAGGTCAAATATTTAATTCATAAACTAAACCAGAGATTGACTAAAGCAACATTCATCTACTATGTAATTACAGAGCAAGAGCAGTTCGAAGGCTACCTAGCTGACTTCAGACTCTATCTATAGTTTATAAAACAAACAATAACAACAAACAAACATCTTTTATCCCTAGTGGAGTTGCCAATTTGTTTTTGGGAAAACTATTATTCCTAAAGAATGCTAGCCCTCTAGGTCTGGCAGCTACCTTAGAAACAATAGTTTAAAGCAATTCAACGATTTCTTCTATGTGTAACAGATAAGAGAAAGATAATGGAACCAACCTAGAACTTCCACTTAATCCCTTTCTTGCTCTCTCTCCCCTTTGATAGATCCTGCAACTCCTCCTCGTACTTAACATGCTTGGAGAGTACCTGCACAAGTATAGCAACAAAGAACTATCAAAGGATCGTGATCTATGACAACATAAAAATTACAGAATCAGATATATAATGAAAAAATGGTAGCATTCACAAATGATAACATTCACAATTGCACAATCATATGGAAGAAAACTTGAAGAACTTTATTAATAGAAGGGAGAATTACAACCTAGTTGTTTGATCTAGCATCATCCACCTAGCTTAAATCCTTCTTCACCTCATGAAATAGAAATATCACACCAACAATACAATGCTCCATCCTTAATTACAAACTATCAACACTTCCTTGCAATTCACAATATTCCAGCCTCCAGATCTCTTGAATTGGAGATCCATTTATAGATGTGTGCAATGGTGTGAGTCATCCATGGGGTTTGATTAGTGTCATTACACTTGTTACAATTGGTTCCATTTGGAGATTTCTTAGATCCCTTATTCATCCTTGAGCGAATTTAGAGAGGCAAGTGGCACAGGAGAAGTTTCTAGAAGATTCCATGAGCAACCACTTAGCAAGCTGTCTCGAACATTTGTCCATCCTCACCCATCGCACCCTATAGAAGGCCTAATCAGTATGCATCACACCCTGGCAGTGTACCACTTAGTATGCATCACACTTTGCCAGTGGAGCAGTCAGTATGGTTTAATTTAGGCCATTTCTGGATGGTTTCTCAGGAAAACGTTTGGGGAATGATGTATTCAGATGACTATGTTCCTTTAGGGCATGAAACAACTCTTTTAGGGGTTGATGAGCCCTAGTTTATAAACATATAAGTTTGGGGTTGATGTGCCCAAATATGTCTATAACACACATGTTTGTCAAAGATAGTGAGACATCATGATTCCATCATGGTTGTTGTGGACAGGTTGATAATGGTTGCACACTTCATTCCAGGGAAGACTACATATTGAACTAGTGATGTGACATGGGTGTTAATCAGAGATCTGATCAAATTGCATGGATTTCTAGAGAAGATTGTGTCAAACAACGATGCAAAGTTCATTTCCAAGTTTTGGAAGGAGTTAGTTGCAGGTTTGGGCATAGATTTGGCCTTCAGTACAACTTGTCATCCACCAACATATGCACAGATAGAGAGGGTCAATAGGATATTGGAGGACATGTTGAGGATGTATGTGATCATCAACAGTGAAAGTGAGAAGTGTACCTTCCACTGGTAGAGTTCGCTTACAACAATGGGTATCAAGAATCTTTCAATATGAGTCTATTTGAGGCATTCCATGGGTGGATTTTTAATACTCCCATTAGTTGGAGTGATCCAGTTAATAGGGTCTTGATTGGACTAGACAGGTTGGCAGACATGGAGTGGGGAATGAAAGTAGTCAAGAATAATTTGAAAGCATCACATGATAGGAAAGAAGAGCTATGCAGATTGGAATAGGTTTTTCAAGGAATGATGCGCCTCAGTGTTGTAGCAAGGATGCTACAACTCCTAAGGCTACCATATTTACTTTACCAACTTGGGGTTTCATACAAACTTGGAGGTGACAGTGCTATATACACAACAGATGCAACATTCTACTCATTTCCCTTCTCAACTGGGGTGCTATATCACTAGAGTTCCAGACCAGTCTTCTATTGACTAGAAGGAGTCTGACTACTAACAGTGAATGTAAAGCTAGTTCTAATGTAGGAAAGTAAATGCTTGCCTATTTAGGAAATGAAAGTTATTGAATGGTAAATGCTACAAAATTCCATAAATCATCTAGCTAGGAAATGACACAAATTACTTGCAAAAAATAACTATGATAACCTTGCAATTTATCCTCTAGCTATTAGGACAGTTTGGAAATGTAAATTTATTCTATCATTCTAGGACTCATACATACATGCACTAACTATCTCATTTTACATTTGCAGAAAAATCCTCTTTTAATTGCTAAATTCATAAATATAAATTCTATTCTATTATGTCCGATCTTACAAGAGGAAATGGAATGGGAAGGTTGGTCTAAGTGGCATTGACAGGCATGGAATCCAAGATTAGCACCTAACCTACCATTATACTACAATATTTTTTCCAAACAAGGTAAAATAGGCTGCTACAGGAGATTTTGTAGTTGTTACAAGAAACAGCTACAGGATGTCCTAGTTTACTATAGGAAGTTAGCTAAAGATCTTAGGGGAGAAAGAAAAGTGATATGAGGTGTTTGAGAGATGTATAATGGTGATTGAAGGTGTAAGGAAGGTGCACATTATCCAATACTAAGCCCAACATTCCAAGGATATTGGATTTACCAAAGGTGGCTTGCTTACAGTGGTTGCAAAACAAATGTTCAGACTATGGGCTAGTACACATTAGCAGAAGGTGGACATGACCTAGGCGAAGTTGGTTCGATGGGATCCTCCCTACAAATCAAAAATTATTGTAACAAAACTTGTTTTTCTTTTCATTTATGCATTCCTACATGTCAACATGGAAAAGATGAATTGAATTTGAGAAAGTTGATCTATCTATTGTTAAGGACTAGATATATGAAATTGAATGCCTTTTAAGCTACTAAAACTTAAGGAAACCGGATAACAACTGTAGTTGCTTCCAAGAAATCATAAACAATGATCTAGCTAAGAATGAACCTTAAGCTATGCAATGATAAGACAAAGTCTATTTTTTTGGTTGTGAGAGTGGGGCCCTCTAATCATGATCCCATGAGGGAGATGAGATAGAGGCCAATGCCACAATCTTTTCTTAAGTACTTCCCTTCACTTTTGCACCACTGATCTACGTCTTCAAACTAATGGAAACTAGGTTAAGAAATAATTCAAAAACTTGTTAATATAAACAAAAGATAAATAAAATTTAGTAGCTAACTATTATTTTAGTCTAAGAATACAGATACAAAAAGAGGAACTTCTATTGCTAGGGTTGGGCCCTAACCCAAGAGCTTTAGCCCACTGAGTCAACTCAGTGCTCGATCAAGGTAAAATTTCTCATTATCATCAAAATGTTAAATACAACATAACAATAATAGTCATAATGTTTTAGCTAAAAATGGCCTGTTGGCTACAACAAAAAATTGAATCCTAATGAGTCCCTTGGCTCTCTTATTTATAAAAAACTAGAGTTCCCAACATCTCCCTGGAGAATAGAGAGACTTGTCTCCCTAACTTGATAATGACTCTTTCTTAAATCTCACTGGCTTGGCTACCAGTGGACTCATCTTGCTTGGCTTCTAGTAACTCTGAGCTGACCAGACATGGTGGAGGAATATTTGAATCGTTTGAGGACTTAAATAGGGAGACCAATCTCTTAAAATATCTCTTGCTTGTCCACTTCAATTTCTTGCACTTAAGTCAACCCAAAACTGCTCTAATTCCTACATTTAATACATATTAGGCCACATGACAGAGAAACTCACCTTCATCCTTCTCACTAAGAAAAATATAACAAAACATGTAAATAAATGTGAGAAAAGTCAATTTTAATAAGCTGAGAGTGGCATTGTGACCCATATAGTTTACCTATTGATGAGCCTCATCATCACCCCCTACTAAAAGTGTTTCTCATCCTCTGAGAAACTTATTCTATATCCATATCTTTCATAGCTCTTGTGGCCTTTCTGACATCCCAGGCCTCTATTGATGGAGCTTCCTCTTAAGTATAAAACCTTGCATTTTTCTCTATCTCTTCCCACTACTTTCTTTCCTCTTCTTCCTTCCTACCTTCTAACATAACCAACAACAAGGGTAGAATTAATTTTAGTCCAATCCAATTGATCTTTAGTCTCTGGATGACATTCTTATACAGAGGGGTCCTTTCCAATGCATTTCTCAACCTCTCAAGGGTGTGGTACTCTCTGATCCTTAGATAGTGTGGAAGGTTGCTCCATCTCCTTTGGCATGCTTGCTGGATTTCACTCCATAGAAATCTTAAAGTGTTCTCAAAATGGGAGATGGCCTGCTCTTGTGTAGCCAGGTGTCTTGTTTCAAGTTGGGCATCATTGGAAATGTTGTGGTTACTAATGAATAATGGCATCCATGGAAATTATTTTCTCTGCTCTAATGTAAAGGGGCTCTCTCTCCTATTTTTCTATAACTATCATCACTTCCTTATCCCTGGCCTCCTCATGACTCATCCATGATGCAAGGGCCATCAGCTACAAGTCCCCCAACTTTGCATTGGGATCCTACACGTTCAAATTTGCCAAGGAAAAGATGTGTAGGTAGAAATCAGATATTTTGGCTTTGTCTTCTAGTGTGCTCTTATCACATAGGTCTATGAACTTTCTATAGTCTTGGAATGGAATGGTCCTTTTTTGTGCTAATTTCTTAATTGAAACTACAGGCATTGATCCCCAGCCATGTGTTTTTTTCCTATAATTGTGATCTCATGATGTGTTATATGTCTCTCAACTCACTCAACTGCCTTCCCATCTCTAGTAGCTTTTCTTCCATATGGACTACATCTTCTACTTTCTTCGACTTGGCAATTCACATCCAACAATGTGTTCCTGCCATTTCTTTTTCAAGCTCAAAGAAGAGAGGAATTGAAATATTTTGTGGTATTACTCTACCTCCCTCAATAAACTTGTAGTAAGAACTCAGATTTGGCTATGGGCTAGGCTCTTGCAACTCTAGAAAATATCCCTCATATGCTTTTGGAGAAGTTTCCCCCTCTTGCACCTATGGTGAATTTTCCATGCCTTCTTTCTGCCCCTGTTGTCCTTCCTGTATATTTTTTTGTGTTTTCTGAAGCACTATTTGAGGATCCTGTAGGAGGATTTTTCATTTTTTTAAGAGGGTCACAGGTACCATGGTTTTCTTTGTCGATGTTGACCTGGTGATCGGCTTCCTAACATGGTTAACGGGAGCATTTGGGGTTGATTATTTTGATGTTCCTTCCTCACTCTTCATTCGTAATGACCCTAGCTCTTCCTGCTTGTTTGGTGACTCTTCAATTAGGATAGGAGTTCATGTAGGTGTTTTTGGCTTCCCCTGCTTGATCCTTGTGATTCTACTTGTTTTAAAATAGAGGGGAGTTTGCCATTTTATTTTCCTCTTGGACTTGATGGGTGTGGTCAAGGTAGCCAAAGTAGCATCTGCCTCCTTTTCAGTGGGCTCGGGAGATAATCTTGAAGATGTCTCCCCTTCTTTAGTATGTTTCTCAAGGTTGGTCTCTACCTTCTACTCCACCTCTTCTCATTTTTCTTCTTCTTGTCCTTCTTTCTTTGCTTTGTCTATTTCTACCTCTTCTTCTTCTTCTTATTCTTCTTCCTCTTCTTCTCCTTCCTCTTCATCTACTTCCTCTTCATCACAAGAGGTTGGGGTCCCACCATATTCAAGGGATTGGATTTTAAGGATAGCTTCTCTGTCCATGTCTCTAAATGTGGGCTAGAGAACCATAATTCTCAATTGGCTCAAGGCATCCTCCATTATCACCTTCATGAGTCCATGATGTGATAATTTCAAGTGTTTCCCTTCTTGCACCTTCTGGCTCATGTCTATAATTGACTGCAAAAGGAAACAGGGCACATTGAGCCTTTAGTTTATGGGTAAATCATCTTGAACCTAAACTCATGGAGGAGTTTGAATTGGTAGCCATAGACTACACTGATCCTCCCTTCACAAGAAATGTATTTGACGATGTGGTAGCTTACCTCATCCCAAGGATAGGGAAGGATCTCCTTCTTGACCCCATTTTTGTCTTCAATTGGATCTTCATCATTTAGGAAGAAGTTTTTCTTAGCAATGTTGATGCTAGATTTATCCCCTCTCCTCCATTGTACCCCTTAAGGAAGTGTGGTTATTCTGCTGATCACCTTAGGGTTGATTGTAATGTACAACCCTCTCACCATAGTGGTAGCACTTGTTCTTTCCTGAGGGTTGAGTTTCATGGAAAAATCATGTGCTATATCATCATTGTACCCCTTCAGCACTCAAAGAATCCCAACCATTGATGTTTCCTAAGTATGTCTACCATTAGGGGATGAAGTTGAATCCTTGATGTATCTATGGGTTCTCTTCTATTGAATCCCCCTACCATTTCTCTTCTCTGTTTATAGCTAAATGCAGGAGATTTTGTAGGCTAGATTTAGTATGAGTTTTAGGGTGGCTGAGAGCTTGAAATATTTTTGGTAAATGACTGTAATGTATACCCTTTCATATATCCACACAATTCCCTTAAATTTCCCAAATTATGTCTAATTCTCTAGCCCACTTCTAATTACTAGAAGCTTCCAAAGTGTTTTCCTATTTTTCTTTTTAGTTATCAAATAATGAACATGGGAGAGATGGGCCACTTAGTTTTCACTATGATGCTTGGGATATTGAGGATTATTGACCAATTTGACCCTAAGCACCCCCTTGCAGACTTATTGTGGAATTTGAGTGCTTCCTCTAGTTTTCTGTGTTTCCTATAGCTTCATGTAGCTTTGTTTCCTATAGGGTGGCCAAAACAAGGTTTGACTCTTTGATGGATTCTTAGTTGGTCCCAGTCTCTCTAATTTCAAAATGAGTGACAAGTGCATGAAAATTTTGAATTTAATGCTATTTATGGTCGAGGCTTGGAGCATTGTGTTGGCTGGCAGTGGCATGGGATTTCCTCATTGGGACCATTGGCCCACCACTGGTGATCATGCATATTCCCCTTGTAATCATCACCTACTCCCACATAATTCAGTCGACCACCTTTTTGACTAATGCCCATTGATTTAGCACTCCAACGTGGCATGCTGACAGGGAGTTCACTTTTTGATCATGAGTTGAGGGTGGCCAAGTTAACTGGCCACCTCCACCATATAAAAAATATTTTTCAACATTTATACATTTTTATCATATCATAATCAGGGAAGAGTTGGATGAGTGGCCACACCTATGCCTACCTTTCTTGATTGATGCATGCTCAAGGATTGGCCTATTGTGCCACTACTCATGTAAGTGTTCATTTTTGTCATTCCTGTTCATTTCCTTCTACTTATGTAGCTCATTGCTTGTTGTTCCATGTGTGCAGGTGCTTGGTACACCCTTTTTATTGTTGTTGGCTAGGAGAAATGAGGCCTTCAAAGATGTTGGTTCTCCCCTTTGCTCTGGTTGTGAAGGAGAACGTAGGCTCAGGCTGGATGTAGTGATGGAATAGGCTGCTACAGGAGATCCCATAACCACTACATGAAATCTTGTAGCTACCTTTTTTATCTGAAATGGGGCACTAAAGGCTTCTTTTCAGTTTACAAGAACCTCTCCCACTCCAAAGCTTATACAATTTCCAAGATCTATGTTTATGATTGACAATTTGTGGAATAAATAACTTGAAATAGGTGTATGCTTGTGTTTGTACTTTAATTGTTAAGTGCTTTAAGGATATTTGCTTGAATTGATATAGAACATATAACAAGAAATACAAATTCCACACTCAACTCCAACAGGTTACGGCTGAACAATTGAGCTTAGAATACCATTTTTATCCTTGATCATTTAGTTCTCTGGCTCTCGGCTCTTGGCTCTGGCTTTGGCTTTGGCTTTGGCTCTAGCTCTTGTTCTTAGCTCTGGCTCTGGCTCTTGGATCTTTCTCTGGCTTTGTCTCTTAGCTCTGGCTCTGGCTCTAGCTCTTGGCTCTAGCTCTGGCTCTGGCTCTTGGCTCTCTAGCTCTTGGCTCTCAGCTCTTGGCTCTCTGGCTCTTCTGCACTCTGCTACTCTGCTATGCTCAACTCACTGGGAAATCACTCCTTTTCCATCGTCCCAACCTCTGGTGGCTTCTCGACATTCATGAGCTTTTGGTTTCGCTCGACCTCCAAGTGACCCCTTCCCAATTATGCTCTCTGTGTTATCTCTCGACCTCTGCGAATCTATGCTAATTGTGTTCTATGTTTTTTTATAACACATTTGTTTTTGCCTCCCAAAAGCATGGAAGACCGATCATTTGATCAAAGAATTTGTTTTCCAATTGAAAGGAACGACAACATGGGGTAACCCAATCATTTTTTCTTCCTCCTGCAAAAATCCCAAATTTGAACACGTAACGACAATACACAGGAAAACTCACAAAAACACGTCATGAGTCTTTAAGCTAGATCTCAAATTATATGAAATCACACTTATAATCCCATTGGGTCCATCTTTGGTTGTAATATCGCAATTGCACAGGTGTAAGGCCAAGAAACCCAAATACATAGAAATACAAAGAAAATCCGCACATCTGGATTTCAAATTATATGCAATCGCGTTTATAAACCTCATTGGGTCCGTGCCTTCATTGAATATCGCAATCGCAATAAGCATATGTCAATGACTATTGGGCTAATTTATTGACTAAATTAACACAAGTATTTAATTATCAATCCGGGTTTGTAAAACTTGGAGGCAAATCCACTGTATATGGACATCAGATATAATCAAGTTTAGAAGATAAAATTTGAATATTAAAGAAGTGCATATTACAAATATAGCCTACATTAATAATTTCAATTCACTTTGCAATGAAGGAAAGCTGAAATGGCTCTTAACTTAAGAGGTCCAATTCTTCTTCAATTATTACTTAATGAATAGAAATTAGAAACCATGAGATCTGAATAGCTTAAGATGAACAAATCATCAATTAAGGGAGGCTCTTAACTTAAGAGACCTTTGGTATTTCCCATCATAATTCATTCACCATAATGCTATCAATTGAATATTGAAAATTCATAAGGAAAATATCTTGCATGTAATCAAAGAAAAACCTAGTTTTGATCCACCAATTTAGCAGAAGGAGTGTTCAACTTGAACACCTTGTTATTCCATCTTACTAAAGTGATGAATAAACTAAGATTCAATAAAATAAATCATCACACATCAACCATAAACGAATCTGAAGAAAAGCACATAAACAAGTTCTAAAATAACCAAATTATGGAAAATTAAACTAGTCTAACAAAGAAGTGTACTTAGCTTGGAGTGGGGGCCCTCCACCCTTGCCTTGCACACTTGAAAAAATATCAGCTACAGAAACTTCGGTAGATCAACCAAGCATGAACAACAAATTGGAATGAAACAAGTTCTTCAAATTAGCTCCCAACTCAAATTGTACAAAAGTTACATATAAATTCCATCATAAAAGCCATCAAAGTCGTGGCTTTAAATAGAGATTTAATGAAACAAACTGATCTATATTATCTCTAACACTCATATCTACTCATATCCACCTATCTAAGTCGAACTCATCAAATTCATCCCAAGAAATATGGTCAATCCCATAAAATCTCAAAACTGCCCTATTTCCTAGGGATTTTTCTGGTGACTAGTCATGTTTGACCAGCCTTGACCGGGCCTAATAAAGCTTGTTCTGGCCGAACCAAGTGGAGTTAGCTTAGTCCTAGTTCCCAAGCTGTCCATCCATGCATCAAACTCGAGCCCAAGTGTCCTACAAATAGGTCATCCACATAGCTATTACGGGAATTTCTGATTCAGTCCAAAATTGCACTTGAAACTCAATTTTCATAAAAACTTCTAGAAGTTGCAAAATTAAAATTAAACACATGAATATGCATAAAATACATCAAAATGAGATGGATGTGATGGAAAATGGATGGAAAATATAAGGATTAAGTAGGTTTCCCTAAGCAAAAATATACCAAAACTGAGAGCCAACATCTCCCCCTTGCTGATCTTCAAGCATGTCCTCATGCTTGCTTCTGCCTTTTGACCTTTTACTTATCTATGCTGACTGATCTACTGATGTACCTGTGGCTTTTTCCCTTTGAAGATGAAGCTACCTGTAAAATGGATATCTATGCTTTCATGTACTTCTCTTTTCTTGTGGATGACATTCCTTACCAATATATCATTCTGGATGAGCAGACTCAGACGACAAATAAAAATTGAATTTTTGCAATACATTCTGAAACAGGATCCATGTCCCTCTCAAATCAACAATTTACTCAAAGGATCCAATATCCAGTTGCCCTTACATCTCATTAAAAGAAGCAAAATTTTTATGTCTAGGCATTCACTTGCAAAATAGGGGTTGAAAGAACCATAAAACTATCCCAAACAGAAATGAATTTGAGAAAACTGCCTACATGGAGTCTAATTAGGCTCATTCTGAAGAAAACCCATGTTTTCGTTTTTCAAATTTCATTTTCTTTTGCTTAGAAAAAGCAACGAAAGATAGTGGCCCTTCAGAAATTGAAATGCATTTCCGGAATTGGTTAAAATTCCATGATCATCAAATTTGAAATCAAGTTCTCTCTTAAAATGCTTCTTCAATATCCTGCTTACCTCTTGCTTATGCTCTTTTAAAACAATTGAATTGCAAGTTTGTTTGATTGCTATCTCACGGCACTGCTTTTTCAAATCATTACCCTTTGTAGGAAAAAAAAACCTCTTGTAAAAAACTGAGCTCTGCTTTGAAATGGAAATACATAAGAGAAATATCTTAATGTAATCTCAAGGTATTTTTCTTCTGCTCCTTATATGCCTAACACCCTGCATTATGTATATACTGTCACCAAAATCAAGCAGCGCATTCACTGTGTATATAGAGTCACTGAAAACAAGTAGCACATTTACTGTGTATATACAGTCATTAAAGACAAACAATGTATTTACTGTGTATATACAAGCTCTTAAGGACTAACAGTGCATTCTAAAATGGCTCTCGGTCTCCAATATAAAAACTTGAAAATCACCAGAATGTTCTCGGCCTCAATTTTTTTTTTTTTTTTTTGAAAAACCAAATAGCACATTTAAACAAAATGGATTTTAAATAGCTCGGCCTTTATCTCTCTGAAAATCAGCACTCGGCCTCCTATAAAAACTTGAACATCACACAGCACATTCAAATGGAACAGAGTTTAAATGGCTCAGCCTACACAGACTTGACTATAGCAAACCCATCCATTGCATTAACCAGAACAAAGTCACATTCTTCGTGTTTGTTCGCATTACAGGTCGTTTCCATTCAAAGGCATGCAATATATCAGGCATATAAACAATAAAATCAATCAACAACGTGCAACAAAAACAAGCATATCATAATAATGATCACATCCTCGGTGCCAGCAACTAGACTCTGCCTCCTCTGTTATATAAACTCTGTTTCAACTTGCAAAAATATGCATGTGAGCCTATGCTAATGACGTGTTGTGCATGCAACAAGATATGATTAGATTGCTACACTGTTGCCATAACGTTCATGCTGTGATACATGCAACTACATCGATGAATTTTATCGCCTAGCCGCGTATTTAGTAAACTGTTGTCATCTGACCCTTAGAATTATTAGCTTCTGGAATCAATGGTGTAGTTTCGGCGAGTTCTGAGGATTATTAAATGGCGCTCCAAATCATCCATATCTCCTCAACATTTGTTTCAACGCCTTAGCGTGCTGGCTGGTGGCATATACAACTACATAAACGTTTAGATGACAGGTTGTTTCTACAAAAAGTTCGGTGATTGTGATCCCAACTTATCTTGGTAAGCAAATTGAATCCCATTTTTACCTGAACTTTCCCGAGATTCCGGGCAACTAAGTGGCGCTATTTACCTATGGACTCAGCTATTTTTCCTTACCTCCTCTGTCAAAATTTTTAATGCTCTTAACTGCGCATCTACCATCTTTAAAATTTACAGTTCTGAGCATCAATGGCAGAGCTTTTCTCTGTTAATATGCACAGGGTTTGTTTCTCTACAAAATGTTTTTACCATTAGCTGTACAGGGTTTTTACTATTTTTATTTGATTTGTTGTGCTGCAACGTGGGATTTTTCTCTGTGTTTTTTTTAAAACGTTTTTACTATGCAACGTGGTTTTTTCTGTGTTTTTTTTTTAAAACGTTTTTACTATTTTGTTGTAGCTGTAGCTCTACGTAATTCTCTACAACTCACAGCAGCTCTACGTTTTGCCCATTCCACTATTTGGTTGCTGTCTCGGCTCAGGGAAATCGAGTAGACTTGAGGTAAAAAGATATGGTGGATCTCTTTCCTTTGGCAAGATCTTGCAAAGAAATTAGTCATGGATTCCAGAGTCTCTGGCAGCGTCCTTCTAATACATACACCCTTGCACTTTCAATCTGGTTCTTGGTTTTTCCTTCTTTAAGACACAGATATAAACCACGTACTCGGTTTGCAAGTTCATTTGAATCATATGCCCCGCCTAATATCATTTCATGCAAGCTTAAATGAATTCAAAAACTGTCGTGCCTTTCAATATGTTTCAATATAACACATATGTGCAACATATATTTGTTATTTGTTATATGCATATATTTCCTTATGAAATATTGGCTTTAATACATTTTGTTGATGTATTACCCTTAAAAACAATGAGATATTTGATGATAATAATCTTACCCTTTTGCATATTATCATATACTTGCCCTCATATAACTTTACACCATGCATATATAAATAATAGCATTTCTTAATCATTTCGATTTGCACTAATTCCGTCTCTTTAATTTTAAAATGACCATTTTTAGGTCATGTTAAAATTACTTCCATGGGACTAATGCTTGCATTGTTTGTGTAAGTTCAATTTTTTTAAAATCCTCACTTTGATCCTTTTTTCTTAGAGGAAAAATACTTTAGGGTTAGGGTTTTGAAATGAATATGGAAATTATGAAGGGAATGTAGAATATAAGGATAATGGCATATTAGGGTTATGGAATGAAAAATATGTACATATGTACATTGGATTAGGTATAGGGTAAATGTAAATGTAGAATATAAGATGATGGATATAAAATAAGGGATATAGGATGAAGGTAATGTATAAAATATGCATTCAGGTATTAACTCAATTTTAACAGTCTAAAAATTTCGACAAAAAATTGAATTTACAAGAGCAAAATTTTGTACTTACTATTCTTGTACTTCCCTGTAGTATTGGATGAATGCTGATATTCTTTAACAATATTGGATGAAGTTGTGTTGATTGAATATTGTAGATAGATAGAGCTTATTTATGCTTTCTGTGCTAGCATCCTTCATTGATTCTGGTCCATTTATTGTTGATGTCGTTTCAGGTCCCTCTGCAATTGATTCATGATAACTCAGGTCCCCTCTGTCACGTACATTTTGATGCAATATATACATGTTTTTGCTAACATTTCAGGTCCCTCTGCAATTGATTTCAAACATATTTCAGGTCCCAACTGTCAACAATACAAGTTCCATCGTCAATTCAGCTGCACAACTAAGTATCTTTTTGCGAACCTTCCCCCTTGTTGATTGGAAGACTTGTCCTCAAGTCTTGTTTATTTTGGAGGATGATTTCTGCAAACTTAAACTGAGGAAATGGTAAAACAAAATAGAGAATTCATATCGTCCAAACAAGTTGGTTTTCCGATATGAATTCGAGTTTGTATTGTGCCACTTTCGTGGATTTTCACAACCAAACTCCTTTATTATTTTTGATCTTTTTCTATTTTTTTTCTTTTCTAGATGGAGGTGGGGTGTAATGGAGTTGGGAAGTATGAAAAGCTTATGGAAATAGGTTATATTGAAGTCATGAGATAGTAGTAAATGGATAGATAATAAGTCTTGGACTTCAACATGCTTGGTCATGGAGCTTAACATACAGTATGAATGATGGATCAAATCATGAACAATATGGTTTCAATATGAAAGGCTTCTTTGAAGATTGATGTGACTTGACATGGTATTGAACTTGGCTGCTTCTTCTAATGATTAGCTTCATGTCTTTTTGCCTTGATCTCGATCATATTGTAGGGTTTGTTGGTGTTGTTGGTCAACATCTAAGAGCAAGCTTCAAGAGTTTGAGCTTCATTGAATGAACTCAACATCAGGTGAATTTTCACTTTTCTTTGACTTGAACATTTGTATTCATATTCTGGAATATGAATTTGATTTTGAAAATTACTTCATCCATGGAGTTCACTCCTTCATTCTTCCTATGACCTGCAAAAACATAGCACTTGCTTGCAATACAACATTATATGATGGAGGAAGAGAGGTGTACAGTCTCTCTTCTTCCAATAAACATGTAAATCATTACAAGCATTGCTTAGAAAACAAGTACAAAGATGATAGACAAACATAATTCATTTATTTACCCCTTTGAGGAATGGTGGCCAGCCTAGACCTCCTAGCGGTATTTTGTTTACAACATATTTGTTTTATATCGTATTAGAGTGATTCCAAAGCCAAGTTGAAGTGAATTCAGATGGCTACCTCCTGTATAAACCAGTTTTCAAAATTATTTAAAGTGATATGGTAAAAAGTATAAGGAGTGCCATGTTTGATAGAGCTTCTTGTTAATTTGTAACTAAACCAACAGTCACTATTTGAAGCGTAACTTCTTCGATAAATATCAGATCAATGTGATTCCACTTGAATATTAAAGTAGATTAATTTTTATATTTCCAGTAGAAACAGGCTTTAAAAATTCTTAGGCTTGATATCACAAAATTGGTGATGAACAGACCTAGGAGGCAGAGTTTTACTATACTGTTTTGAAGACATGCAGTCACTAAATGTGGCATAATGTTTTCATTTCACCTCCGAATGGGATGATTCAAATTGTGTCTTAACCTAGACTTGAATATATATCTCCCATATAAACATGTTTTGAAAAGAAGATGATTTGGTATGTCAAATATGCCAATGAACAGTTAAGACCTAGAATTGTCACCATGCAAATTTTTCGACAAGCAGTTAGTATTTCAAGAATAACTTTTTTCATATGATACCCGATTGAAGTGATTCAAATTGATTTGGGACCTAGACTCCATGGGCTATCCTCTCTATGAATTTCAGATAAAAATGTTTCCATTAGACACTTCAAATATAGGCTGTACTAACTCTGTCCTCAACATGTCACTTGAGACCTAGTTTTGATTTTGATCACATTTTTATTTGTGATATAAGTTGAGAATTTCAAAATCGATTCCACAACTAGATTTCAAGAGATATGTAAAAAAAAAAACATGATTTCAAAATGATCCTATATGGTTACCCAAAATAGGCTTGTTCTTACTGCATTTTTCCATGTAGTCCTTTCAAGTGAATATTGAACAATGATTTGAAGAAATAGTTTGAGACAAATTTATTATGGAAGTCTTATTGTGAATTCATTCTACTTTTTTACTTATTCTATTCTATCCTATTCTATTTTAGAAAAATAATTCATTCTTTCAAGTATAAGAGAATTTCCAGTGCATCCATTTTCGTAACAAGATCATAAGTAAACTCATATTCAAATTTGAAAAATATACTTTTATGAAATTTTGGACATGAAGATTTATTTGATCAAGATTTGATGAGAAAGAATGTTGAAGAATGGAGTAGTTTTGTATCTTATTCTTTAACATCATCTTGTCGTTGAAAATGGATTTTGTAGTTTTGGTTTTTTATTTTATGTTTTTGTTGGGGGGTTTTGTTTTGGAAACCTAATTTTAGGATCTCTATTTCTAGGCATAAAGAAACATAACTAAGAGAAATGTATCTTAACTAAATTTTTAGTGTTTTTGTTTATCTTCTATTTGACTATGCTGATAATTACCTCTCCGGCAGCGGTGCCAAAATGTTGGGCTAATTTATTGACTAAATTAACACAAGTATTTAATTATCAATCCGGGTTTGTAAAACTTGGAGGCAAATCCACTGTATATGGACATCAGATATAATCAAGTTTATAAGATAAAATTTGAAGATTAAAGAAGTGCATATTACAAATATAGCCTACATTAATAATTTCAATTCACTTTGCAATGAAGGAAAGCTGAAATGGTTCTTAACTTAAGAGGTCCAATTCTTCCTCAATTATTACTTGATGAATAGAAATTAGAAACCATGAGCTCTGAATAGCTTAAGATGAACAAATCATCAATTAAGGGAGGCTCTTAACTTAAGAGACCTTTGTTATTTCCCATCATAATTCATTCACCATAATGTTATCAATTGAAGATTGAAAATTCATAAGGAAAATATCTTGCATGTAATCAAGGAAAAACCTAGTTTCGATCCACCAATTTAGCAGGAGTGTTCAACTTGAACACCTTGTTATTCCATCTTACTAAGGTGATAAACAAACTAAGATTCAATAAAATAAATCATCACACATCAACCATAAACCAATCTGAAGCAAAGCAGATAAACAAGTTCTAAAATAACCAAATTATGGAAAATTAAACAAGTCTAACAAAGAAGTGTGCTTAGCTTGGAGAGGGGACCTTCCACCCTTGCCTTGCACACTTGAAAAAATCTCAGCTACAACAACTTCGGTAAATCAACCAAGCATGAACAACAAATTGGAATGAAACAAGCTCTTCAAATTAGCTCCCAACTCAAATTGTACAAAAGTTACATATAAATTCCATCATAAAAGCCATCAAAGTCTTGGCTTTAAATAGAGGTTTAATGAAACAAACTGATCTATATTATCTCTAACACTCATATCTACTCATATCCACCTATCTAAGTCGAACTCATCCAATTCATCCCAAGAAATGTGGTCAATCCCATAAAATCTCAAAACTGCCCTATTTCCTAGGGATTTTCTGGTGACTAGTCATGTTTGACCAGCCTTGACCGGGCCTAATAAAGCTTGTTCTAGACGAATCAAGTGGAGTTAGCTTAGTCCTAGTTCCCAAGCTGTCCATCCATGCATCAAACTCGAGCCCAAGTGTCCTGCAAATAGGTCATCCACATAGCTATTACGGGAATTTCTGATTCAGTCCAAAATTGCACTTGAAACTCAATTTTCATAAAAACTTCTAGAAGTTGCAAAATTAAAATTAAACACCTGAAATGCATAAATACTCAAAATGAGATGGGATGTGATTGGAAAATGGATGAACTATAAGGATTAAGTAGGTTCCCTAAGCAAAAATAGACCAAAACTTGGAGCACACAATGACCCTTTATATGGTTGTGATCCCAATCGCCGATCGCCTATCGGTGCATCCGATATCAGATATTGTCATGGCTCTGTCTGTCGACGTCTTCTGTATGTTTTCTGATGCGTATATATATATATATATATTTATATATATTTATATATATATATATATATAATATATATATTAATATATATATATTTATACTATATATATAATATATATATTATATTATATATATAATATATATATATATTATATATATATATATCTGATGCCAATCGCTGATCCCACTTTATTTCTATCACGAGTCGCTCATTGCCAATCATTGATTGGCTCATCGCTTTAATCGCAATCGCAATCAGCTCTGCCCAGGGTTTCAATATTGCATGCAGGCCTTACTCTAATGTGATACATCGGAGATCCCTAATTAGGGGTCCTTACCATCTTTGTTCTAAGTCATCCCTTGGAACCTTTCCGATGCAACATTTCCTTAAGGAACACATATTCTCCATTAAGTCACATTTATAAGAAATTTCCTCCTTTTCAAAGGACTTTGGGAAAATTTCTTTTTACAATAACTTCTTCATTTGAAGTCCATTTTCCCTCATTCAAATTGCGTTAGATTCAGAATGAAGAGATCTATGCAATGAGACTATTTCCAAGAGCATCCTTTGACTTTCATTTTCGTCTGTGAAGAATATTTTTAGACTTAGAGTCTATACTAGATCCATTTTGGATCACGCCTTTCCACTAAAAATCTTTTGGACTCTAAAAGACTGATATACTGATTTGAATAGTAACTAAGAGTACGCCACCCTCTTCTTTCAACCTCCATACACTTGCCTTGCATAGTGCCTCCGAACCAAAGCCTTCAAAGACTTTCCATCCTGGATGTTCTTGTCCTCCTGGAAAGGACTGTCTTCCTCCTTGACTTCCTGTAGAACTCCCGCTGAGAAGGTCACAGAAAGTAGTTTGAACTTCTCTGCCTTGATCATTGATCCAAGGTGGCTCAAACCAATGTGAAGTTACATCTTATTCACAAAAACTTACATTTGTACCTATTTGACATACTGTCAACAACAACATAAATAGAGACAACAACTAGATGGCCTAAACTCTTGCTTCAACAAAAGAAATAGATTTCACATCTTGTGAACTCCTGCATGTCTTTACAATTACATACAAATGATTGCCTAGACAACAAGCCAACAAAACATGCCTTTAAAACAATTGACCTTTCAAGTCAAGCATGTAGAAAAAGAACTTTAGGATTCTTTTTCAAAGATGAAACACTTCATCATTATCTCCATCTTGGAAACCAAATCAACCTTTTCCAAGTCAACATTAACATTACATGCATGCTTAAAAACAAAGCAATCAACCCTTCAAGTTAATCACACATACATGTTAAAATACAAGGAAATCATTAACATCCCTGTGTTCATGCACATCATTCTCATGCATGCATTTCATCCTTCAACTTTCGCTTAAGTACACTGTACTTTCGAAGATGGAATGAACATAATGTTGCAACAATAAAGTGAGTCTCCTACTCAAATTTTTCCATTCACCTTCTTGGTAAAACCTTGCAACTTGCATTCCATTAACAAAGAAATGCAAATAGATGCATTATATCAATAGACATGTTATCTTAATTGGATAAGAATTCTAACCATTTCTTACCAATTGTTATAGACATATTTGGGCACTGCAACCCCAATCTCATATGTCCATAAACCAAGGGCTTGTAAGCCCCTAAAAGTGTTGTTACACACCCTAAAGGAACAAGGTCAGCTGATTACATCATCTCCCAGAAGTTCTCCATAAAAAACTACTCAGAACTGGTCAAAACTGGACCATACAGAATGCACAGTGCTAAGGGTGCGATGCATCTCACCTACTACATGTAGAAAGTACGATGCATACTGGAAATCCCTTCTGTAGGGTGCGATGAGTGAGAGCAAACAAATGGCAGAGGCAGTTGGCTAGGTGGAGACCCAGAGAATCTTCTAGAAAGAACCCATTTGACACTTGCCTCTCTGTAATCACCCAGGGATGAGTTAGAGATCATGAAATCTCCAAGTGAAACCAAGAACTATCAAAGAAATGACACTAATCAAAAACCCAGAAGCTGACTCACCCACCTGCAAACATCTATATATGGATCCCTCATCCTAGAGATCTGGGGGCTGGAATTTTGTATCTTGTAAGAAAGTGTTGTTGGTTTCTCTTTGGAACGTCATAGTGTTGGGTGATCTAGCTTTTCATGAGGTGAAGAGGGCTTTCATGCTGGGAGGATGGCACTGGGTTAGATCAATGGGTTCTAATCCTCTCTTCTACTACTTCTATCAATAAAGATATTCGTGTTTTTCTCCATATTCTTGTATATCTCGGAATCTTGGATTGATATATGCATTTGTATGGTTAATATATATCTGATCCTATATTTTTTATGGTTATAGATCTCTATGCTTTGATGTTATTATGCTTCTTTGACTCTACAGGTGTTCTTTGAAGCAGGACAAGTAAGGAAGGAGTGGCAAAGATCTGTCAAAGAGGAGAGGAAACAAGCAAGGAGCCAAGCGAAAGACTGAGGTTGGTACTCTCTGCTTCTCTCTCATCTATTTCTCGTAAAGGAAAACACAAGTGACTTTAGTTTATTTGTTTCTAAGATAGCTACCCATCTTAGTGGGACTAGCAGCTTTGAATGGACAATAGTTTTCCCGATAACAAAATGGCAACTCCACTGGGGTGTGAATAGCTTGTTTGCTTGTTTCTATTTGTTTGCTTTATAAACTACAGACGGAGCCTGAAGTTAAGCCAGCTAGCTTTCAAACTTCTTTTGCTATGCAACTGCAAGTAGATCAATGCTACTTCAGTCAATCTCTAGGTTATTTTATGAACTGAACATCTAACTTGCAAACATCCTAAGTGCCCTGGTGGTAGCTCAAGTAACATCATTAGATCAGCTGCCATGCTTTGTGTTTACTGACTATCATTAGCTTAGCCTAAACCCCTGAACTAAGCTGCACACTATGAGAAAAAACCAAGCCCAGTCTCATCCCTGGACCATCGCACTGTCTCTCATTGATAGTCTAGATGCACCGCACCTCCTATGTGCTGCAGGTGAGATTCATCCCTGTTTCCCTGTGTTACAGGTGCGATGATTAGGTAAGAATGTTTTTGCCTCCAGATTTTTGTTTTCTCTTCATTGTCTTCAGCTTTATTTAGTAGTTTTGCTGTCTATGATCATTATACCACTGTTGAAACTCCCTTCCTTTGCATTATTCAACCTCCATAGTATAAATAATTGTGAATGTTTTTATGTATTTTTTATCATTTACAGTTCTCCTTTGCAGACAATAGCTTAATCAAACTCTTGTCTTTTGATTTGAAAGTGTCACAAGTGTCATTTTCAGTCAAAGAAAAGAATCCTCCTCTTTTTGATAGTCGATTACACTTTTGCTCTTGTGTTTGATTTGAATTAATAGTATTTCAAGTGTCAAAAGTAGTTTTCAATTCAAAATTGCAAAGTGTCGTCTTAGTATTCCTTTCGTTTTTTGAAAAGAAAATTGTTAGTACGGTCGCTTTGAAAGAAAAATAGTTCAGATCTATACTTAGCATTCTTTTCATCATTCAAACATTAAGAAAGTGGAAAAAAAATACATGCATGTGCATTTTCATTTAGACTGCTTATGGATATTGATTTAGGACAATGCATCTTAGTGTGTGCTCTCTGCTCTATGTTGAAAGAATCTTGCCTCTCTTTCCTTAGTAGCTAGGATTTTCATTGCAAAAAGAAAATAAATGATTGTTTATCATATTAGATTTCATATTTAGGAAATGTATATCTACATCATGCAGTGAACCTTAAAGGAAAACTTCTTAAGAAACATCAACTATAAAATAAATTTCAATGAACATAAAAACACTTTGGAACCTAATGCACAACATTTAGAAATCTAGGCTAGAGATGTATTTTGGCGTCATAAATCCTGGTAACTATTGCTTTAATCGTAGGTTGGGTGATTCCTCCTCTTTGAGATGACAAGTGCAGTACGAACTTGTGCTCCCACGTACCATCGAGTATATATTGGGAGACCACAATAGGCTATATCCTTTATCCTTAGGAAGCTGTGTCTTCTGCCCTATCAATTGCAATGCATTGAACACAACATTCGAGAAGATTGACTGCCATACCATAAAAATTATTCTGCAAATTTGCGATTGGTTTGCTAATCCTTTTGTCTAGATTTCCAGAGTATTCACTTTCATTTGTTTTCAGACTCCTTAAAAGAAAAGGTCCATCTGAGCACTTGTCACTTCAGGCTCATTAAAAATCGAAGGTGACTAGAGTCATCTTTAGCTTTTTCTCGACTCTTAAAAATTGAAAAAGAAAGTTGTGTCAAAG
>APFE031327157.1:51326-62527 GCA_000404065.3 Pinus taeda
CTTTATTGGTAGCAAGTCACTCTTGAACATGACACTTTCACTCCATCACCATGATTGAGTCGGGTTGGGTTATTCCGTTCACCGGTCATATCACTGTTGGTCCTCCATACCATCCATTTTTTAGGGTTAACGTTACCAATATATTTCAGTGTCACCGATATGTTCAAGAGAAGTCACTCAAAGAATTCACCAACCTAACTTACATCTCATCCGCTACAATACCTTCACACTTCATTCTTTCATGACTACCACCCTAAACCTTGTATCATCAAATCGTCTTCACCTCCACAAAATCATTTTCTCGGTTTTGTGTCGTAGATGGTGGATTCATTAAGGCCCTCCTACGACAGGTCACTTCTTGTCGACATCAGCTCATTATCCAGGAAGTTGACTTAGGAACAACCCTTTCAGTACTTTGAAGCTTGCATGCCTCAATGGCAAGTTTCTCACTTCAGGCGACAGGTTTACATCAATGGCCTTCGACTGGAAGATTTTGCGTGGTGTTCGACATCGACTCATGTATTCACACCACGTGAATTGTACTGCCATACCTTGAGGGTCATCATCATTGTTGGTGATTCCTCTCGCACCTGTTAATAGCTTACATCATTGGCTAGTAATCAGGCGATGTCTTTCCATGTTCAACATCAGAACATCCTTTCACATGGATCAACTTGTACTTCGGGTGAAGATTGAATGAGTTTGAAGACCCCGGATCTAGTTTCATCCATTCGGGCTGCGATATATTTAGGAAAATAAAGACATCAAATGTACATCATAGCTACAGAGATGATCATCCAAGCTAAGGGATGATGGCTCTACCAGAATCATCAGTCTACCACATAGACGGTTGTCTCTCTCTCATATACATGAAAATGAATTTATAAAGCTGAGCATGGGAATGCTCGCCTCAGCTAGATCATGAAAATATTATGAAGATAATGTATTGTATTGTATCTTATTATAGGTCACCTTCCAATTCGAAAGACCTCAGATCCTTATGATAAAGCATTTCACCCGACATCAAAAGATTTACGACCTCATGCTTTAAGGGGCAACTGTTATAGACATGTTTGGGCACTGCAACCCCAATCTCATATGTCCATAAACCAAGGGCTTCTAAGCCCCTAAAGGTGTTGTTACACACCCTAAAGTAACAAGGTCAGCTGATTACATCATCTCCTAGAAGTTCTCCCTAAAAGACTACTCAGAACTACTCAAAACTGGACCATACAGACTGCTTAGTGCTAAGGGTGTGATGAATCTCACCTACTACATGTAGAAAGTACAATGCATACTAAAAGCCCTTCTATAGGGTGTGATGAGCGAGAGCAGAAAAATGGCAGAGGCAGTTGGCTAGGTGGAAACCCAGAGAATCTTCTAGAAACTTCCCATTTGACACTTGCGTCTCTAAATTCGCCCACGGATGAGTAAGACTTCATGAAATATCCAAGTGGAACCAAGAACTATCAGAGAAATGACACTAATAAAAAACCCCGAAGATGATTCACCCACCTACAAACATCTATATATGGATCCCTCATCCTAGAGATCTGGCGGTTGGAATTTTGTATCTTGTAAGGTAGTGTTGTTGGTTTCTCTCTGGAACATCATAGTGTTGGTGATCTAGCTTTTCATGAGGTGAAGAGGGCTTTCATGCTAGGAGGATGGCGTTGGGTCAGATCAAGGGGTTGTAATCCTCTCTTCTACTACTTTTATCAATAAAGATATTTGAGTTCTCCTCCATATTCCTGTATATCTCTAAATCTTGGATTGATATATGCATTTGTATGGTTAATATATATCTGATCCTATATTGTTTATGGTTATAGATCTCTATGCTTTGATGGTATTATTCTGCTTTGACTCTACAAGTGTTCTTTGAAGTGGGACAAGTAAGGAAGGACTAGCAAAGATTTGTCAAAGGGGAGAGGAAACAAGAAAGGAGCCAAGAGAAAGACTAAGGTTGGTACTCTCTGCTTCTCTCTCATCTATTTATCGTAAAGGAAAACACAAGTGACTTTAGTTTGTTTGTTACTAAGCTACCCATCTTAGTGGGACTAGCAACTCTAAATGGACACTAGTTTTCCCAATAACACCAATCCATTTCAAAGGTTCTTCCTTTGTCTGCACATCAACAACTACATGTCAATCATCTTGAAACACATCATTTATGGAATCTTTCTTTCCATTCCTGCCATTCTCCCTTTCCACCTTCTTCAAGTTTCATGGAAGCATTGTCAGATTCAGAGTCCAACACTTTTCAGCAATATGTCCTTGCTTATGGCAGTAAGTGAAACACATGTGCATCCTCTTGACAACATGATTTGCCTTGTCCAGTGGACCTTTGGCTTCTTGCTTCCTTTCCTTCAAAAGTTTCATGTATGTGGCCATTCTCTTCCAACATCTAGAAACATTATGGTTAACCAAAAAACAAAAGGAACATGCAATTCTTTTCCCACACTTATATGGAAATTTACCATGCTAAATATAATCAAAAGGAATATGATCAAAACCAGATTAATACCTTTCTCCTTCACATTTATTTCCTTCATGAGGAGGTGAATCAAATGAAGAAGTAGCTCCCTTTGGAACAACATCAACCTCTTCAATGGTTTCAAAGTTTCCACAACTATCTGGTTCAAGTGTATGCTTATGAACACCTTCTTCCTAAAAATGATGTTTCAAGTTGTTGCATTCCCCAAGAATACAATCTTCACACTCTTGAGGTAGAAGAACTGCAATGAAACTCCTTCTTGGAGTTGTTTCAATGGTCTTCATGGCAGCTTTGGAACTTTCTCCATAAGCTTGTCCATAGCCAAGACCCAAATACTTAGGAATTTCTTCAACTATTATTCTCTCAACAATATCCTGTGCATGTTTTCCCAAGACTTTTCCTTCATAGCCCATATTGGACATAAACTTGGAACCTATGCCTCTGATATGTTTTTCAAAAGAACTAATATAAACATTCTTAGAGGAAATTCAAGACAAACTAGAATTATTTACCTCTTCTTCAAGCTGATACTTGACTAAGGATTCTTTGGCAACAAAGAGCTATGTCTCCAACTCATGCATCCTTTCCAGGTTCATATTTGCAATATGAATTTGTCTCTCCATTTCCTGCAATTTGTCAGAAAGCAACCGATTCTCTTCCTTCATGGAATTCAACTGCTCTCAAAGTATGATGCTCTTCCTTCCATCCTCATCCATTTTTCTCACCATATCCATCTTGATGAACAAGTCTTTCTTAATGTCCTCATCAAAGAATCTTGTGAGGAAAGCAGAATTTGAGGACTCACTTGTAGAAGTTGTCATTATCAGAATGAACAAAAGAACTTCAAACAAGATTAACAAAGAGCTTATTCAAGCAACCTTTTGCAACAAACCTCTTGTGCTTCAAGGATTTCTTTGAGGTCTTTTGGGATAAGAAGAATTCCTTTAGCCCTTCTTCCCTCTTTTCCTCTCCTGGACTTAGATATTAGTAGCTTTCCCTTCACCTCTACAAACTCAAACAATAGTCAGTGTACAAATATCAAACAATCAATCCTTGATTGTTTAAACACCTTTCAAGTTAAGCAAGTAAATAGATTGCTCTTTCAATCAAGCATCCTGTTTTGATCAATCAAGCATGATTATACCACCTACTTTGGTATAACTTGCTCTGATATAACCTTTTTTGAAGTTGGGGTTAATCAACCTAAGGATCTGACATAACTAGCTTTGATACCACTTGATCTGAAATGGGGCACTAAAGCCTTCTTGTTAGCTTACAAGAACCTCTTACACTCCAAAGCTTATAAAATTTCTAAAATCTATGCTTATGATTGACAATTTATGGAATAAATAACTTGAAATAGGTGTATGCTTATGTTTGTAATTTAATTGTTAAGTGATTTAAGGTTATTTTCTTAAACAAATATAAAACATATAGCATAAAATAAAATGCAACAATACACAATCACGCATAACAACAATATAATATGGAGTTCACCCAAACCTCTTAGGCTACGTCTCTTTGAGATCTAATCAACTCGATTAGAAGCTTTGGGATTATGGCTGAATTCTTTTACAAGTTCCACACTCAACTCCAATAGGTTACGATTGAACCATTGGGCTTAGAATACCATTTTATCCTTGACCGTTTGGCTCTCTGTCTCTCAGCTCTTAGCTCTGGCTCTCGACTCTGGCTCTGGCTCTAGCTCTAGCTCTCAACTCTGGCTCTGGCTCTTAGCTCTGTCTCTGGCTCTGGCTCTGGCTCTCGGCTCTGGTTCTGGTTCTGGCTCTAGCTTTGGCTCTGGCTCTAGCTCTTGGCTCTAGCTCTGGCTCTGGCTCTTGGCTCTCTGGCTCTTGGCTCTTGGCTCTCGGCTCTCTGGCTCTTCTGTGCTTTGCTACTCTTTTGTGCTCAGCTTGCTGGGAAATCACCCCTTTGCCATTGTCCCAAACTCTAGTGGCTTCTCAACTTTCATGAGCTTCTGGTTTTGCTCGACCTCCAAGCGACCCCTTCCCAATTATACTCTCTGTGTTATCTCTCAACCTCTGCGAATCTAAGCTAATTGTGTTCTCTTTGTTTTTATAACACATTTGTTTTCGCCTCCCAAAAGCATGGAAGACCAATCGTTTGATCAAAGAATCCATTTTCCAATTGAAAGGAATCGCAATCGCAATCGACTCTGCCCAGGGTTTCGATATCGCATGCATGCCTTCCTCCGATGCGATATATCAGAGATCACTAATCGGGGGTCCTTATGGCCTTTGGTCTAATTCCTCCGTTGGAACCTTTCTGATGCGACATTTCCTTAAGGAACGCATATTCCATTAAGTCCCATTTATAAGAAATTGCCTCCCTTTCAAAGAACAATGGGCAAATTTCCTTTTACATAACTTCTTCATCCAAAGTCTATTTTTGCCCATTGAAATTGCATTAGATTCAGAATGAAGATATCTATGCAATGAGAATATTTCCAAGAGCATCCTTTGAATTTCATTTTCCTCTGTGAGGAATATTTTTAGACTTAGAGTCTATACTAGATCCATTTTGGATCACTTTTTCTTCTTGTTTTCAGTGTTTTTTCTTAGAGGGAGGTTGGGTAGTGGTGTAGGGGTTGGAGAATGATGATGAAGGCTTAGATAGAGTGGTGAATGGCTGAGTCAAGGGAGGACATGTTGTCTAGGCCTCTTCTTTTTTCATTTTCCTATGTTCTTTAAATGACACAGAGCTAGGTATGGATATGATGGCTTGGAACATTGATGATGGGTGAGGCATGATGAGATATAGGGTCCCAACTCAACCTAGAATAGGTATACATGGTGATTTTCCTATCAAGACCCCTTTCTTGTAGCATTTTAGGACATCTAGTAGCAAGCTAGAAAATGCCAAAAAAAATGACTTGTGATGCCTAAAAATAGAGATAAGTGATGGGGATATGGTGGCATGAATGAGATGAAGTGGATGAAGGAAAAAGTTCTTGGCATGTTGTCCACATAGCTTGGATCCTTTTATTTCATTCAAAAACCTACAAAATCACTGAATTCATGAGTGGGTAGGTTTGAGGTCCTTGCCATGGTATTTTTGGTTTTTTTTCTTTTGTTTTTTTTAAAGACACACAGGTTACTCCAGAAGAGGTTTTCAATGTGCCTACCTTCCCTAGGTGACAAAAAGTGGTTTTTACCCATGGATATTTTGATTTTTCTTTTTCTTTTTTCACTCCTCGGTTGCCTCAAGGAGGTTTTCAACCCAACAGTTAGCCTCAAATGCCTCATATACGTTTTCATCTAGCCCCTCTTTTTTTTTCTTTTTTCCTCTTTCATAAAAATAAAAACAATCTTCAAGAATCATGTGACCTAGAATCTAAGACACTTCCAACCACATTTACCTCCTTACTAATGCTAGTGGGATCCCCCAATGACAGTTTTTGGGCTAAAAGCCCATGATTGAGTCAAATTTTGTAATAAAATTGTAAATTCTTCGCATTTTGTGGTTGTGGAGCCCGAAGGTGTCATGTGTCATAAAGGGTAGTCCACCCTTAGTTTTGTAAAGTAAAGTTGGCTATAAGAGATCTACCCATGGTTTGTAGACCATGGGATTGTATAAAAAGAGCTAAGCTCTAAGTAGTTTTAGGGAGATCAAAGGTAAGAGAGTCGTAGCTCTGAAGTAATAAGTCTAAGTCTTGGGTCGTAGCGTAGGTAGAGGCTCTGTAGCTGAGTGCATAGAGGGCTAGGGTAGAAGTCCGCAGCTGAGTACGCGGACCCCTGTAGCTATGTGCGCAGGGTCGACTGAGTTTGCAAACACTTGGAAGATATCAATAAAGAGATTCATTCAACAATTCTTGTGTCTTTTTTTTTGTTAATGCATCTTGATATATTATGTATGAACTTCCCTTACTATGTTTATGTGATGCATGAATGAATGCAATTACGTTGAATAATTGAATGTAATTGTGATTATTTGTTTACATGGTTGTTAACTCTAATTATTTGATAAGATAAGAAGCTCACTTAGATTAATTGGGGAATTTTCACGACACACTACCATAGTAGTGAGAAGTATCTAAGAAGTAGGATAGGGCTATGCGAAGGTCGATCATACCCTTTTACAAAGGTATTGAAGGAAAAATAAAGGGCTCATCTTGCAATCCCTAGAGTGAAGAAACCTACGCTAAGGTAGAGATAGAGGGAATTGAATGGCATCACAACCATCTCAAGGTGTGGAAACTTGGTTCCTACATCCCCCCATACTACTTTGGGTGAGACTTCAATCCACACTCTGCGAGCTAATGCTGAAAGGGCCAGTGGTGTAGAGATTTGTTTGGCTACGTTGAATCTAGGTCATGCCCCTTGACACCAACAAATGCTTCTGTTACCGGGACCAGAATCTACATAAGAGATGTGTGATGTCGTATCACTAGAATCCAACTAAGAAGGAGATCGGAGACTGGATGGATAGGAAGATCCACGAATTCGTAGCAAAAGAGAACAGAAACCCATGACTAATAAAGGAACAATGGTTAGACAAATACCTTTATACCAAGATCCACAAGATCTTTTTCTGCTCTTTCCCAATTGAGCTATAGGAGTGGATCGCGAAGCTAGCAGATAGCCAAGGAAGGTGGAAACTTGACTTTCCTATTATGTGGACCTCAGAGCTAGTGTGAAGGTTGGAAGCATCGGAGGATAATATCACCTGAAATATCGATCATTGGCTCGATTGCATCATATGAGGATTTGTAATTGAATTTGCGGTCGATACCTCAGTCAGCTACAGTGAGTTGAAGTGACGCTTTTTCAAAGGAACGTAAAGTAAGTACATAAAATCTTTGAATACCTGGATTAAAATTCTATTGTGTGAAAAACGGGTTATGTAACTACCTTGCTGTTCGCAACTATGCAAAGCGGAAAAACTTACAGGACTGAAGGAAAAAAGGGACCAGAGTATAGTCCATTGATTTCACCTCCGTGAGGTGACAAGGAAGAGATAGTGAAGGTTTATCTATGAAGTACTATCAGTTACTAAGACAAGGATTCCTGTGAATACCACCTCCACCCACACCACCTTCGACCTCACCACCATCACCTCGAACTTCACCCATACCACCTCCACCTCCACCAAAGTTCAGTATGGCAAATACAGTGAAGCTGCCTTTGTTTAAAGGCTTGGGAATTTACGACCCAGACCAATTCTGGTTTGTTGCGAGGGTTGTATGGGAATATCAAGGTGTTAGAGATGATCATATAAAGAAGGCGACACTGGCTAGTGCTCTACAAGATCGCGGGCAAACCTGGTATATTAGGTACTCTAATGATAACCCGAATGTTGGAGCGGAAGACATCTAGACAACACTGAATAGAGAATTAGGTAGGCCTAAATATGAAGCACAGTCTATTGTAGGGTTCAAAGAAATCACGATGCAACCAAGTGAGACACCTTGGGAACTCAATCAAAGGCTGAAGTGTACAATCCTCGAAGCCAACATGTATTTGACATATGGACAACATTGCAAGTTGTTTGTGGTTTCACTACTGCCAAACTTAAGGGTTGTGTTGTCACAACAAAAGATAACAACTCTGGCGAAGGCCTTGAAGATTGGCATGAGACTACATGAGTCTCCGATGCAAGATCCAAATCTAGGGTTCCAGTTGATCCATGCATAGCTAAAGAATCTATGCCTTGAGATGCAAAGTCTGAAGTAGGACAGGATGGTTTGACCAGAGGTGCATGAGGAGGTATGGTGCTTGAAATGCAAGAGCCAGGGGCATGACAAGGACCATTTCCCAGTCTTTGCAAACTATATTGTAGGAGGGGGACCAATGCCTTTAATGCTAGAAGCTCAAGAAAGACCTAGTGCGGGGCCTGCATTATGGTTCGCTATTTGTCAGTTAGCAGGAAAACATGCCATGGATAGCTGTCATTTGCTGCAGAAGTTTGTATAGGCACCGCAACAACTGTTCTATAATTTTTGTAGTTCGGCAAGACATGATGAGCATAATTTCAAGACTTATGAGTTAATGATGGATATAACACCTGCCTACAGGGTTCATGCCAAAACGAAGCCCTCTGACCAAAGCGCAGGGATGGCACAGATAGGATTTCAGGGATGTGGACGAGGCCAAGGTGGGGGAGGACATAGTATAGGTCCGGGACAATTGATTTGCTACAATTGTTGAGGACCAGGACACTATGCCCATGATTGCACTAACCGAACACGTCCATTATGCAAGTATTGCACGCTATTTGATCATGAAACAAAATACTGTCCTACGTTGATAGCTAGGATATGTGATAAATGGGAGCTACAACCTCCATTGACTCAGAACCTGTAGATGATGAGGCCTGAGCCATGTGAAGATGATACCAATGTAAATATAGTGCTCAGAAGTGGAATCGTGACAGGACATGACAAGGGGAAATAACTAGAAGACAATACATGGTTTTGCAAAGCTCTGACAAAGGAGGCTAAGTTCGATTTGGAGTGCAGAAATGAAACCTTCATGGAATCTAAGAAGAGCATTGTTGAGGCCTCCACCTTAGGAAGCAAGGATAAGCCTGAGTAGGAGATGGACCCCTTTATGCTCCTATATTTCTTGGAGACCTGTATGAAGTTACTACGTGATAGCAAGGCCATGAAAAGGTTACAAGAGATAATCAATAGATGCGCTAGAACCGCACTGGGTGAGTAGCATGTAGTATGAAAGATTGGCAAGCATAAAACAAGAACAGGATGGGAGATGAGACTGACCACGCATATAGGAGAGTATGAAATGAATCAAGTTATTTTGGACTTGGGGTGAGATGCAGAAGTCCTACCAAATTAGACTTATGAATGGATGGGGAGACCCATGCTGCAATGGTCTCTGATTCAGCTAAGGACGGCCAATCAATAGAATATCATCCCCATGGGGTAGCTATAGGGGGTGACTGTGGATATTGAAGGTGTGAGCACATTAGCCAACTTTGAAGTAATAGAGATAGTGGATGACAGCAATCCCTATCCCACGCTCCTCGGAATTGACTGACCTACTGATATGAATGGGGTAATCAATCTAAAGAAGTAGAAGATGATCTTTGAGAAGAAATTGCTACGCGTAATAGTACCTTTAGATCCTGCTGAGGGATTGCGCTATACAGAATTAGTTTGCAATTATGAAAGCGATGACAACATGAGACTAGGATTAGGTGAATCCCATGTGGATGGATGAATTACATGGGATCGCGAGAGTTTCTACACTTCGAACTCTGATGAAGAGTTAGAGCGCTAGAAAAACCGGTTATATGAAGTAACTACACTGAACTGCAACATGATGACCCGATCAATGTGTTGTGTGTCCTCAGAGGTAAGGAATCTACCTACTTATGATGGCCTAAATGAGATAGATATCTTTTTGGATGTATTTGAAAGGGAGGTACCAAAAAAGCACCACTTCTAGGTGTTGGACTGGGCGCTGCACCGTACGCTCGCAAGATGGTGTGGTATGCAAAGGGGAAGCTTTGGTGATTGGAGCGAATGTAGGAGTATGATGAGAACACGATTTGGGAAGCCTAAGATGCAAATTATAGACAGGTATGATGGGTAGGATGATCCCCGTGCGCATTGTTGAAAATTTGAACAAGAAATGCTAAAAATAGAAGTGCTAAAAATAACATTTTGGGTACTAGTGCTGGACTAGGCAATAGGGAATGAAAAAATAAAGTGCTAAAAATAACATTTTATTTTTAGTATTTCAGGATGGATTCCTATTTTAGTGAGTCCTGGACTAAAATTAGGAAGTAAAATTCGAATTTGAACTTAACAGCTATTTGAAAATAAATTAATTAATTCTCCATGAGTTAATTAGTTGTGAAAAATCAAACATGAAGTCTATGTGAGGATATGCAATAGTTTATCTATTAATTGAGGAATTTATCCATAAGTTAAAGAGATAAGGATGAGTTCTAATTTGAGTAGTAATTAGTTGGCTCAGTTAACTGAGTCAAGTCCAGTTAGATTGATTTAAATAGTATGTTTAAGTTGATGTGAGTTCAGTTAGTTAATGCATGCTTGCATATAACTGTTGCACTTCAGATAACTGAATATTATCTCATGAATAACTCATGCATGTCAGTTCAGAGAAAGACCCAGTTGAGATCAGAGAAGGGATAGTGTACTATCAGTTGGATGCCTTTTTATTATAAAGCAAAATCATCTAATCTGAAGGATTAAGGTTCCTTGAGGATTGTGCAGTTTTATAGGGTGTGAGATTAGTGTGAGAGGTCAGTGTTACACTTGGTAACAGGAGGATCACCTAGGAAAAACTGCGCAATGAAATAAAAGGCTTGGAGGGCAAAGGAGAAGGCTTTGGAGAAGTCTTGATTACGTGGGAGCATCCAAGAGGATTACACTGAGAGCTGGATAGCTATGAGAGCTAAGGCTTTGTGTAATCCTGGTGTATTTCCACCTTCATTTGTGAGGATTGTACTGAGAGCTGGCTAGCTATGTGAGAGCTAAGGCTTTGTATAAATCCTATGTATGATAATACAGAGTTGGGGTTTTAGGCTGAGGCTTTCCCCAAGTTATATCTTTTGTGTTATGTGTGATTGATTTCTCCATATCAGTTATATGTGTTCTTATTGATGTTGCTCATGTTCTATTAAGCTTCCACTAAATTGGTTGTAGAAGTAGATCAAGTATTTTTCTTTAGTCTATTGCATTATCAGGTGATCTACA
>APFE031327157.1:65978-77793 GCA_000404065.3 Pinus taeda
CTATAAAAGAAGCTTATCCATGAGAAGGATTTATCTCCTTCAGGACTGCATAGTTGGATCAGAGGTTAGTGAGCATATGAAGAGGCCAATTCACACAAGTGGCTGCACTGTACCCTAAGCAGATTTGCACAAAGAAATAGGAGGCTTGGAGGGCAGACCAAAGGTTAGATAGAGACCTTTGACTTTCTATGAGCAGCAAAGGTATTGCAGAGAGAGTAGGATAGCTTTTGAGTTGATTCTTTTTGTAATACTAGTTATATTTCCACTTGTATGATAATACAGAGTTGGGGTTTTAGGCTAACTCTTTCCCTGGGTAAATTCTTCTGTGTTATGTGTGATTGATTTCTCCATATCAGTTATATGTGTTCTTATTGATGTTTCTCATGTTCGATTAAGCTTCTGCTAAATTGGTTGTAGAAGTAGATCAAGTATTTTGCTTTAGTCTATTACATTATCAGGTGATCTATAGGTGGGAATTTCTACATGGTATCATGGCCAAATGGGCCTAGGATTATGGAGAAAAACCCCAACCTGAGCGGGTGCACTTGTTTTGTCATACCCTATATGTTGTCCCAATGAATTGGTACATAGAAACTGAGCTTCACCATGGTACCGATGAACAGGATGTTCTGTGCAAGGGATTTGTAATGGCATTCAGTTTTGAAGACAGATTTGACTATATTGATGAGGCGCTATAAGAAGTGAAAGCAGTTATCTTTCAGATACCATAGGATCCTTTGGACCTGGTCCAGCCTGAGTGGGCTACTCAACTAGGTCACACGCTGGAATGCTATAACGTGACCACCGAAGAAGAATATGAGGATCTGCAGAAGATTAACATTCTAGAAACAAAAGGTCATTGTGAGGTTAAAGGACCACAGATTGAGAAACCTGATATAACCACGCCGTTGAAAATGAAACAAGTTAACATTGGTATGGAGGTAGAACCCAAATTTGTGAAGATTGGAGACTACTGGGATGACGTGATGGTAGAAAAGGTCATTGAATTGCTCTACAAACACTAGGATTTATTCCCTACCAATTTTACGGAGCTGAAGGGGATAAGCAGGGAACTAGGAATGATGAAGATTACATTGAAGCCTGATCTGAAGTGAGTTAAACAAAGACCTTACCGTATCAATCCAAAATATAAGGAGAAGGTTTGCTTAGAGCTAAACAAGATTCTCATGGTAGGCATCAATGAGCCTGTAGAAGAATCTGACTGGGTAAGTACAATGTTGGTACAGGAAAAGATGCAGAAGATGAAATAAGGATATGTGTGGACCTTAGAAAGCTGAATGGCACTTGTGTAGATGATCCTTTCCCAGCTTCATTCATTAATGAAGTGTTGGAAAATGTAGGTGGCCAGGAAGCATATTCCTTCACTGATGGGTTCTCTGGGTACCACCAGATCAAAATTGCGCCAAAGGATAGGAGGAAGACAACCTTCATAAGTTCCTGGAGGTATATTTTAATGATTGGACCATGTTTGGACTGGTTAAACTCCATGTAGCAAGATTGCGCCTAATGTTGGATACCTGTCGAAGACACCAGATCACACTCAATCTCAAGAAGTGTATGTTTTGTGTTCCTTTTGGGAACCTGTTGGGGCATGTGGTTTGGAGACAGGGACTGATGGTAGACCCCACAAAGATTGCAGTGATACTAAACTTAGAAGAGCCAAGGAGTGTGAAATAATTGTGCGCTACCCTTGGACATATGGGATATTACAGAAAGTTTATCAAAGGCTATGCCTAGATCACCACACCCTCGAAGCACGTTTTGGGGCTCAAAGCCCATGTTTTGACCGAATGATGTTGTAAAGCCCCACGAATTGTGGGTGCGGAAGTATGTTAGATTCATAGTGTTGTCCGCCCTAGTTTTGGATGTAATGTCGACCTACCCATGGTTCGTGGACCATGGAATTGTATAGAAAGAGCGAGGCTCTAAATGTAAGAGAGAGTGGAGAAAAGCGAAGAGATGAGGATAGAGTCTAAGTGGCTAAGTGTGTCTTGGTTCGTAGGGTAGGAAAATGCTCTGTAGCTGAGTGCACAGAGGCCTAGTAGTCCGCAGTTGAGTGCTGAGGGTGGAGTCGAGTCTGTAACCAAAGAAGAGATTAATAAATAAAGATTTTGTTACCAATTCGTGTATCTGTTCTTGGATTAATGCATGCTTGTCATAAATTGAAAATACACTGTTTATTTACTGCGTGCACCTGTATGAATGACTTATATTTCTAAGCGTAACTTGACGCATACAAATAAGCTAAGTTAATCAACCAATAGTGGAATACTAGTCAAGGTTTGGGTAATAAAGATGTCTGGCCCCCGAGTAGGGTTGCGCAAAGGCAACACCTCAGGCTACGAGGAATAGGTAAGTTCGCATAGCAACGTGCATGCAGGATCGAACCGCAGACCACTTGAACTCATCAGATATCTCTAGGGTGTGGAAACTTGGTTCTAGCACCCTAGCATACTACTTCGGGTGAGATCTCAGTCCGCGCTCCGTTAACTGTTGTTGAAAGGGCCAGTAGTACTGGGATTTGTTTCACTAAATCACCTCTAAACCTGGGTTAGGCCCCAATAAGCCAAGAAATGGTTCTATTATTGGGACCGAGATTTGCATAAGAGATGTCTGATGTCATGTCACTGGAATCCAATAGAGAAAGAAATTGAAGGGTGGTTGGACATAAAAATTCATGAGTTTGCGGCATAGGAAAATAGGAATCCATGAATATCAAAGGAACAATGGTTAGTGTGCTACTTATGTACGAAAACCCATGAAATTTTCTTTGCATCCTTCCCCTCTGAGTTGTATGAGTGAATCGCGAAGCTAGCAGACAGTCAGGGAAGGTGTAGGCTCGACAAACCTATTGTGTGGACTCTAGAGTTGGTATGCTAACTAGAAGCATTGGAAGAGAAGATCATGCATGCTATGGACCATTGTCTCAATTGAATTATAGGACGGATTATCACCAAATTTGCAATAGACACATTAGTCAACTATAGTGAGGTAGAATGACGCTTCCTCAATGGACTGCGAGGTAAGTACATTAAATATTTGAAAACTTGGATTAAAATGCTACTCTGTGAAAAGCAGTTATGCGAATAAATTAATGTTTGGGGCTACGTGAAGTGGGAGGATCTATAGAAACAAAGGAAGCACATAGCTAGAAAATAGCCCCTTGATTTCACCTCGGTGAGAAAGTGAGGAAGATCTCACGAAGATTTCACCAAGGAGTGAGATCAGTTTGACAAGGCAGCGAATTTTGCGCATACCACCTCCACCTACACCACCACCAGTTTCACCATCTTCACCCCCATCTTTGCCCACACAACCTCTGCCACCACCACAGTTCAATATGGTGAGTGCAATAAAGTTGTTAGTGTTCAAAGGGGTAAGGAATGAAGATCTGTACCAATTTTGGTTCGTGGTAAAGGTTGTATGGGAAGCGCGAGTCATGGATGACAACATAGAGAAGGCAATGCTGGTAAGCGTGTTGCAAGATCACGCACTAACATGGTACATTAAGCATTCTAAAGACAATCCAAACGTGGGGATCCAGATATCCAAGCTGCGCTAAACAAGGAAATTAGAAAGCCAAAATCAGATACACAACTGATTATCGGGTTTAAGGAAATCACGATGCTTCCAAGCAAGACCCCCCAGGAGTTGGATCAGAGATTGAAGGGTTCAATTCGTGAAGCCAACATGACCTTAACAGAAGGGCAGCATCGCAATGAGGCTGCATGAGACCCCAATACAATATCCTAGCCTAGGATTGCAATAGATCCACGCGTAGTTGAAAAATTTGTGCCTTGAGATGCATAGTTTGAAACAAGATAGGACAACTCACCTAGAGGCGTGCGAGGAGGTATGGTGCATAAAATGCAAAGGCTAAGGACATGACAAGGACCATTTTCCAGTCTTCACAAACTACCTAGCAAGAGGAGGGCCAATTCCATTGATACCCGATGCACAAGCAGGGCCAAGCGCAATGCCTGCATTATGGTGCATGATTTGTCAGATAAGAGGGAAGCATGCTATAGATAATTGCCACCTATTACAGAAGTATATGCAAATTTCCTAGTACCTATACTATAGTTTATGCAGGTTAGTAGGCCATGATTTCCATACCTATAGAATTTATGAACTAGTGATGGATCGGTCTCCTACCTACAGAGTTCAGACCGAAACATGAGCCCTTGATCAAAATGTAGGGATGGTGTGCATTGGATTTTAGGGGCACGGATGAGGTCGAGGTAGAATGGGACCAAGAAGGGGTCATGGATAGCTGATTTGTTGCAATTGTAGAGGGCCAGGGCATTATGCCCATGATTGTAAAAGGAATACTACAACCTCCCTTGCATAAGAACCTGCAAATGATGAGGTCTAAACTGTGTGAGGAGGACCCAAATGTAAACATCGTGCTTCGAAGTGGTATCACAATAGGAGATGACAAAGCTAAGAAACTAGAAGAGAGTGCTTGGGTTCGCAAGGCTCCAACAAAGGAACCAAAGTTCGATTTGGAGTGTGAAGGAGACATTCATGGAAGCTAAGAAGAGCTTCATGTAGGCCTCCACTTCAGGTAGTATAGACAAACTAGAACCAGAGATGGACCCATTAATGCTTACTACCTTTATGGAGACATGCATGAAGCTGTTGCATGACAATAAGGTTGTGAAGGGACTACAAGAACTCATCACTAGATGTGCTAGATCAGGGGAACCGTGCATAGTCTGGAAGCCAGGAAGCATACAACGCAAATAGGAAGGGAGATGAGATTGATTGTGGAAATTAGGGAATATGAAATGGATCAAGTGATTTTGGATCTAGGATCAGACGCGAATGTTCTACCAAAGCAGACATGGGAGCGCATGGGCAAGCCCGCATTACAATGATCTCCTATGCAATTGAGAATGGCGAACCAACAAAAGATCCTATTGATGGGAAGATTGCATGGAATAACGGTAGATATCAAAGGTGTGAGTGCACTTGTAGATTTCAAAGTGAGAGAGATGTTTTATGACAACAGTCCCTATTCCGCACTACTAGGAATAGATTGGGCATGATATGAACAGAGTGATAAATCTAAAGAAGGGGCAAAATGATTTTTGAGAAAAAGTCACTATGTGTAGTGGTACCTTTGGACCCTACAAAAGGATTGCGCTACATAGAGCCGGTGCACAACGATGAGAATTATGATGATATAAACTATATCTACAAGATAACTGCTCGGGGCTAGGATTGGCTGAATCCTACAGCAGATGGCAGGATTTTGTGGGAGCATGAAAGTTCCTGCACATCAGATTCAGACGAGGAAATAGAACGATGGTAGAATCGGTTACACGAGGTAACCACACTCAATTGCAACATGATGATAAAGTCACTACACTATGTAGCAACAAAGACAAGATATCTGCCTATATATGATAGGTTGACAGTGGTGGATGAATTCCTAAATGAATTTGAAAGTGGGGTGCCGGAACAATAGTAGTTCGATGCTCTAAAATGGGCACTACACGCTACGCCAGCAAGGTGGTGGGGTACGTGCCAACAACATTCTGAGTACTGATGCAAATGAAGAAGGGTGATGCTTATACGGTTTGGAAAGCCTCAGTTGTAGATGGAAGCTGGGTATGATGGATGAAAAAACCTATGTGCCCATCTCTCTAGATTGGTACAGGCATATGTTACGCAACCTACACGAATGCACACCATCCTCATGATAGCAAACACGAACAACAAGCAGGAGCAGGCAAGATGAGGGCAAAAACGACGAAGTATGATAAAACCAAGCACGCCAAAGATTATCCATAGGGAAGCCTTTGACAAGATGTGCGAAGTGCTGAACACAGACCACCATGTTAGACACATTATCCGGGACCTATGTGTACTAGCAGTTCTATGGCCTTATAGGACCATGTGCAAAACACTGACTGCGCAAGCACTTCTGAAGCTGAAATATGAAGCAGGGGCTGTAATCCCTATGGAGCATGTGAAGCCTAGTTCATGCATAGAAGCACCCATAGATACGATGGTTTACGAAGCCCAGAAAGAGGGAATCACATAGTCACATGAAATAGACCAGATTGGACTTGAGGAAGAAATCCGACGGGGAAACTTTAGGCTCCATGAACTTGAAAAAGAAAGGGTATGATTAAGGAAGAAAATCACTTTGATGGATGCAGAGGTCTAGAAGCTAGAAGACGAGATAAAGGAAGTGATTCTTGTTGAAAAACCTAGGATGGTAAGGCAAGGTGTGTACGATCATACTGACAAGTTTGAGAACTATTTCCATGAACCAGTTAGTCTTCTGCCTTCGCCTGGACCGCATATCGCCAAGTGTAGTGACTAGGGTAGGGCATTGCAAGTGGTTAAGTGCACAATGCCAACCACAACTATAGAAGGTGGGGATTCTCCGCGAAGCACGGTGGAGGATAGGAGTGAGCCCCACATGGGTGGTGCGATCACCTGACTAGCCACGGGAGGATAGTCTTAGTGCTCCAGGTAGTTGGAAGGAAGCACGAGACTATAAAGTATTTTTCCCAGGAGCTATGTGATATTGGGGATGCATGCAGAAGCAGAGCATCACAGGGTCCACAACCACACACAAAGGGTTGCGCTATCACGTGGGTTGGCCAGAAAGTGATTGTTGGAGTCACTATTCACGATTGGATGCTCGACTTGAAGCCAAATGGAGTGGGGGGTGGGCATTTAAGACACAATCTGTGGGTAACATTTGGGAAAATATGCTACCAAGAAATCATTAATGGACTAAAATTGGGGGGAACAGTGGAATTCAAATTCAAAAGGTGCTATAAAACAAAAAAGGCTACCCAACAAACAACACTTGTTCATTTGAGAATTGAGCGATTGAGCAAAGAACTAAGCATTGAGAGCCAAGAAATAATTGATCCCCTGAGTTCGTGAGTGACAGAATACAACCTAGATATGATCACAACAACTAAGGATGGTTTGGGAATTGAAGAGGTAGCCATCAGCGAGGCCGTGCACACCCCAATGGTGGAGGATGTTCCAGAGGGTGCCGAGGTTGTGGCAGAGATCGCCAAATCACCGTGTACACCAAGACCAAAGAAAGATAAATAGGTAATGGAAACGTATGTGTGTCCCCGAGGAACCCACTATGCAACAAACTATCAATGGCAGAAAAACGGAAAGTTGTGACAATAGACATAGATGAGGAAGAAGAATATTTACAGGCCCTTATCATCGCAAAAGAAGAAGACCAAGACATGGAGGAGGATATTCAACCTACACACTCTACAACAAAACTACCTACATATGTCCCTCTGTGGAAAGGGAAGATCAAAGTGCCAAAGGACTTGGACAAAACTAAGAGTTCAGTCCAAACCCCATTCCTCCCAGACGACATTGTGTTTGAAGGCACGCACCTAGGCCACATGCTGACCATAAAGTTTGAAGATTGGGACCTCACTAACCTCGAGAAGTTCCCTCACTTGGAAACCAGGAACCTCATGAAGTAGAACACCGCGGGGGTGGTGACAAAGTTACAGCTGCGAAAGTGGTTGCACGATGTGGAAAAGGTCAGACTGCTGAACTTATTATGGGTGCCTCATTTCCACCGCGCGCCCATAACCATTTTTGTCATCTGAAAGCTGCTTTTACTGGTGCATGATGGGTATCTATGGTTGGAGGAGCCTATCCCCATCACAGCAGACCTAATTCACTACATTTCTCGGCTCCCCTGCAAAGGAAAGGACCCCATGACCATAGCCGAAGGAAAGGGCAGTGATTTGGCCCTTGTAGAAGCCATGAAGACGAAATACAAGCTAGAGAAGAAGAAGAGGGGCTACACCATCTCTAGCATTAAGGAAAAAGGGGTATGCGTAGCAACTCAAATCCTGGCTGGCAAAGTTATGAGGAAGTGTCGCGCCAATGAAGTACTGGTGCTGGTGGTTGCACTGGCCAAGCAGTGCGCGGAGGAGGTCTAGTTCAACTGGTTTGAATTCCTTTGTGATTAATGTTTGCAAAATTATCACGAAGCCTAGGAGCAAGGTAAAACCTTCCACTAAGTGTGGTTGTTGTTATCCATAGTGCTTGTAACGGGGGAACTGTCGAAGGATAGTCAATTCCCTAGCATTGATAGAGAATTACTGGAGGCTGTGAAGTATGCTTCGCTCTAGGCCACAAAGGATGCGAAACGGATACGTGACACCAAAATATTCTTGATGCTCATGGAGATGAACATCTAGATGTGGATGAACCGAAAGCCATGCCTATCACCCATGGTGTATAATAGTCTACAGAGTTTTGCAGACTTTAAAGCTGATATGTACAACAATTTTATCAGGGAATGTAAGGACCTGATGAAGTAGTGGATGAAGCTACCTTTTGTAGCCACTAACGACACCATTTTTACTATCTTGGAGACATGGTCTCCAAAATGGCGCACCCCAGATCTTGCAAAACTTGAGAAGGTGGCAGTACAAAAGAAGAAGGACGATGCCAAGTTGTGCATCACACAATTAGTTGAGAAAAGGAAAAAGGAAATAACAGTAGTTGAGGTAAGGGCAGCGCACGAAGTAGCACAGAAAGCTACTGAGCAAAAGAAGGCTACAGAAGCAGCAGCAACAACACAAGTGACAGAGACAACAACCGCAAAGGTAGACGAGGGCCAAGCAACATCCTTGAAGGGGCATGAGGTAGAGGAAGTAGAAACTGTAGAAGGGAGTGCATACCCAGGGACTCCATCCACACAGCTAAAGAGCCCACACATGATAGAACGAGTAGGATTGAGGAAGAAGGTCAAGGCCTTGAAATTTGCCATTGACCTGATCACCTTAACCAAAGGTGATCTGAATGACATCAGTGAAATGGTTTATGATGTGACAAATGAGGCTCTTCAGGATTTTATGCAAGAGCACCATACTATGTTATGGGCCCTCATAGTGCAGCTACAGGAGTTATAGGTGCGGCCCCCTTAGGTGAGTACCCTTTCAACCCACCTCGGCAGCAAAGCAGATGCTACGTGCATAGATCGAAAACATAATAATGTTGTCGGAAGGGGCCCTAATCATAGCGAATGAGACTGATAGATTTTCAGTTAACATGATGAAAGGCCTTGGCCTTAATTTGGCTACCCTTCCATGAGAGACATTGTATCTTCTACATAATGGGATAATGGAAAAGTTGTGCACTAGGGAGACTCACATGATCCAAGTTCTCAGCGAGCATAAGATAAACATGGAACAACTCAGCTTGCAGCGTGAGGAATTGGTGTCGTAGAATCAACAGTTGGTGCAGGTGATAGATGACGCTTGCCACCGCGTCTTAGAGCTAGCCATCCCAATAGATCTACCAGTAGAGGTGCGGATCCACAAGTTGGCAACCTGAGTCTGCGAGGCTAGAGAAGAAATGACCAAGGTTTCCCTGGTGCTGAATTTTTAGATCACCAAGCTACAGTTTAAGGCACAGCCTTCCACTCCCCCAGAAGTCTGAGAACAATGTGCTAGTGCTATCACAATTGGATTGGAATGTAGGTTTTAACCCCATATAGAAATTCCCTGCATATGAATTCTAAGACACAGAAAATAAACACTGTGAAAACTTTACACATAAAACACATATACATAGAGATTTCCCCCTAGATCCCAAAACAGAGACTACCAGCTTGATTTTTCATTATGTTCCTTTCAATGTTACAATACATATTTATACATGCGAAAGCATCCAATACCATGGACCGAAAAACATCGCGTCCAAAAAGCATGTGCAAAAATCATGCACAAAACCATAGGTGGGTCTGCCCTACCTAACATAGGATCCAAAACCACCATAAAGTGGGGTTATGGGTGCCCTTCAAACCCCTTGTTAACTACATGGAAAGAATATAACACAACCCAACATTCTCCCACTTGTTGTTTTCTTTCCACAGGGAGCCACAAGAAATCTTAGTCATTTTCCAAGCCCTGAAATGCTTATTGTCTCTCTACACCAAGAGAACTTCTTAGAGCTCATAGATTTTTTCAATGCATCTGAAGTATTCTTTAAAGTTTCCACCTTTACTAGCAACACATTTTTGTCTTCTATCATATCCCTCACAAAGTGATATTGAACATCAATGTGCTTTGTCTTTGAATGATATGCAGGGTTCTTTGCCAAGCAAATTGCACTTTGGCTGTCACAGTCTATCCTTATAGCTTCCTGTACTAACCCCATACTTGAACACAATCTTTGTAACCAAACTACTTCCTTGCTTGCATTTGTGGTTGCCATGTATTCTGCCTCTGTAGTTGATAGTGCTACTACAGATTGTTTCTTACTCATCCAACTAACTGCACCTCCAAATAGGTTAAACACATATCCACTTGTAGATCTTCTCTGATCCATATTTCCAGCCCAGTCTACATCAACAAAGACATAAATATCCAACACTTTGTCCAATCCTCGTCTTCCTTGGTAGCACAGACCATAATCACTAGTGCCACACAAATACCTGAAAATCCGCTTCACTGTTGTCAAATGCTCCTTTCCTAGTTTTGACATAAACCTGCTCAATACTCCTACTACATGTACAATGTCTGGTCTAGTACAGACCATTGCATACATTAGGCTACTGACTACACTTGCATATGGAACACGAGACATGTCCTCTTCCTCTTCTTGTGTCTTGGGACATTGTTTAGCAGATAACCTCACAACTATAGGAATAGGAACCTTCACTGGTTTACTATCCTGCATATTAAACCTCTACAATATTGTCTTGACATTCTTCCTCTGGTATAACTAGAGCTTCCTCTTTGCCCGATCTCTTTTAATTTCGATGCCCAAAATATAGTTTGCAGCACCAATATATTTCATGTCGAATTTGGAGGACAATTGGGTCTTCAAATCCTGGATAATTTCTTTGTCATTTCCAACCAGCAACATATCATCCACATACAAGACCAGATAAATAACACAGTCACAAATTAATTTAAAATACACACAGTGATCTGCTTTTCTTCTGGTGAAGCCAAGTCCTTGTATAAATGTATCAAATTTCTGATACCACATTCTTGGTGACTATTTCAACCCATACAGAGACTTATTTAACTTGCATACCAATTCTTTCTTACCCTTCACCACAAAGCCTTCAGGTTACCTCAAAATCAAAAGCAACAGCAACAAATAAAAGAAATCTAATAGAAGTACCTTGGCAACAGGAGAAAAAATATCACCAAAATCAATTCTCGGCACCTGGGAATAACCTTTTGCTACCAACCGAGCTTTGTATTTCTCTACTTTTCCTTCTGCATTTGTCTTCCTTTTTAACACCCATTTGCTGCCAATGGGTTTCCTTCCAGCCAGCAACTCTACCAGATCCCAAGCCTCATTTTTGTGCAAAGATGCCATTTCATCAACCATCGCCTCTTTCCAGATTTTTCCATCCTCTGAATCTATTGCTTCCTTCATAGTTCTAGGATCATCATCAGTAATAGATAAAGCAAAATTTTAATAGAAAGCAGATGGAATATACCTTTTAGGCTACCTTATTTCTCGAATCGATCTTCTCACAGTCAGAGTTTGTGGCTCTTCATCTCTTGATTCCTCCTCTGTTGTAGAGTCTGATTCCTCCTCCTTTAGCTCAAACTCTATCTTCTCAGGTTCCTTTTGTTCGACTTCATGTTGAATAACATAATTCACCTCTCTGAAAACCACATCTTGGCTGTACACAACCTTCTATGTGACTAGGTTCCAAAGCTTATAACCCTTTAAACCATCCTTATACCCAATAAAGATGCACTTTTCAGATTTAATATCCAACTTGGTTCATTTCTCCTTTGGAACA
>APFE031327157.1:132683-147017 GCA_000404065.3 Pinus taeda
TCAGCCACCATTTGAGTCTGTTGAGAGGGGAAAGGTTCTTTAAGAACCGCAGGAATCCCAGGAGCACCTTTCAACAAACGACTAACCTCGGACTACCTTGGGCAGTCTTTGGTGTAGTGATCCTCATCACAGATGAGACAAGGGTACTTGGGTTTGCGCTTAGCTCCTTCCTCGAATGGAGGTTTAGAGGAATCCTGTTTAGGTTGCTCAGACTTATTCTTTGCTTTCCCCTTTTTCTTTCCTTCCGAGGCCTTACTCGCCGTGGTGGACTAGACGGTGTTAACCTCGGAAGTACTTCCAGAATTTGGACCACCTTGAGAAGTGTTTTCATTAGAAGCATTCGATTTCGGCTTCCCAGGGTTCGAGGATGATTTTTTGGACGACGGATTTACAGAGCCAATAACTCCATCAACAGATGGCTTTGGTGGAGCTTTGGAAGTACCGGGTCTCGGGGCATCAGGAAAATACTCATATAAAGTACCTGGCTGAGAATAAACTAAGTCAAGGTACTGAGCACGCACGATCGCTTGCTCTTCAGCACAGGTTCCCATAGCAATGTCCCATGCTATCTTAGGGACAAAGGAAGTTGTGAACCAATCGGTGAGGAGTTGATCAGGAATCCAAAACTTGATCAACCGATGACGCCTTCTCCATTCATGTATATGATCGAAGATGTGTGTAGCCGTATCTTGCTTGAGAGACGTAAGGAGATGGGTCCCTATCTCATACCAAATGGGTAGCTGAAAATGAGTGAGGAATTCCATAGCCAATGAATTGAAATCTTGAAAAGACCCACAGGTCAATTCAATATACCATTTAGCAGCGGAGCCGGTGAGAGTCCTTTGGAACAGGCGAAGTCGAACCGAATCATCAAGCCATGAATTGGACGAACACCAAAGGTGATAGGTCATTACATGGGCTTGAGGATCCTCTCCAGCCTTGCCGTTGAATTTGGGATAGTCGCCAGGTATCTTAGTTGGAACTGGTGGCCATTGTGGATTATGCAAAATTGGATCATTTGTTAACTTCGACACATCGGGCAGTTCCAACATCACTAAAAATGGTAGCTGTGGGTTGAAGGACATCTGCGGATATGAGGTAGGGCCAGAGTTCCATCCAGTTGCTGGTTGCCCCCATTGACCTTGTCCAGACGGACCAGGTCCAAAAGGACCTTGTCCATAGGAACTTTGTCCATAAGGATTATATTCGTAACCGGATGGTTGATTCTGGTTCTGCCCCCCAGCACCCCATTGGTTACCATACTGTCCTGCAGGAGCAACATTGGGTTGCTGATAATTTTGATAAGGGGTGACCTGCGGCTGTTGGTAATTTTGATATGGGGCGAATTGATTTTTCCCTTGGGGTTTCTGGTATCCATATGGTTGCTGGGCTCCATATTGAGCCTGGGAACCAGGTGGCATTTGATAAGAAGGTTGGGATTGGTACCCACCTTGTGGCTGGAGACCAGTTTGATTCTAGGGAAGTAATTGGGTTGAGCTTGAGAAGCAGGAACCATCTGCATGCCCGGTTGAGCCACCCCAGAAAGGTATCCTTGCGAAGACTGAGGTTGGGCCATCTGGCCAGAAGGTTGCCTTGGCTAGATCTGAGACGGACCTACTTGCCCAGAAGGTTGAACTTTCTGGGGGTTTGGTTGTCCTTGTGCAACCGAAGGTTGTCCTTGTAGACCAGATGGCTGACTAGGCTAAGCGGTGGGCTGGTCTTGCTGCATGTAAGGCTGGCCACCTTGCCCAGAAGGGTAGCCTTGCTGGTTTCCGAGTTGTCTTTGCTGCGCGTAAGGTTGTCCTGGATTCCCATAGGGTTGACCCGAAGGGTATCCCTGCTGGGGTCCAGGTTGTCCTTGCTAAGCATAAGGTTGTCCCGGGTTTCCAGAAGGTTACCCAAGATATGTATAAGACAGACCACCAGAGGCCGAAGGTTGTCCCTGGTAGGGTTGTCCTTACGAGCCTCCAGGTTGCCCTGGATAGGTTTGGCCATAATATTTCTGCCCATAATTGGGCTGCGTGTAGGATGGCTGACCTTGGTATGATGGTCCTTGAGATGGCTGCCCTTGATCCGGATGGAATTGGCCACCACCGTAACCAGTGGTACCCCAAGCCACATTCAATGGAATGGTACCTTCTACAACGGGTTGGGCTGGCAAGGAGGTATACAGATAATGATTGACAGGATCATAATAAGGGCCTTGCCCGCTTGGATTTTGGACATCATTCAAGTACTGAGAATATGCCCCCCCTGCTGAAATGGCATCAGAAGAAGGTGGGGCACCACTTGTAGGATGAAAAACTCTGGCAGCATGTGCTGATTGACTACTACATGCCGGGCCATGAGATGGGTCGGCCACAGTAGTTACGACGGAAGATGTCGTAATGGCACTAGCAACTGGAGTTGACGATGCGACACAAATGGTCGGATTGGTCGGAACTGACGTGACAGCAGCATGGTGAACTTGGGAAACAAAAGGTCTCGTAGTGGGAACAATGTTATTATCGCACATAGAAGAGGAACTCACAGAGCCCATGGCATCCCTCAGAGATCTATAACGCATCGGCACTGTAATACCGAGAGGTGTAACAGTGTAGGGCGTAGATATAACCGGGGATTTGGCCGGGATGGGAGTCTCAATACTCGACATAATGGGTGTTCCACTCGATATAGGAGATGTGTCTTCCATATCAGAAGAAGCCGTTGGGGACGAAACACCAATAGGAGTAGAGGGAAAATCCTCTTCAGAAGGCTCCCAAACAGGGTTCCAAAACAAGTCGTAAAGCTCGTCCTCTGGAGCACGAGAGTTCAATGGTTGGACACTTGGAATAACAGGGAAAGCGTCACCACAAACCGGTGTCTCAGGAGCAGCAAAAGAAGGAGACCCTTGGTCACTCAGGACGGGAGACGGGATCGATGGATCCGCCAGGATGATCGAATCAAACAAAAATCCTATACGAGCTAACGATGAAAGACCCTACTCAAACCTAACGCACACAAGATCTAACAAGGTAAATGTAATTGTGGTCAAATAATTTTTTAAGACATTAGGACACAACTTGACCTTTTCATGTTTTAAGAATCGAGAAAAGGACAAAAGATGACTCTAGTCACCTTCGAATATTTAGTGAGCCTGAAGTGACAAATGCTCAAGAGAGCCTTTTCTTTTAAGGAGTCCAAAAAGGATCAAAAAGTGACTGCTCTGGAGAAACTAGGCAAGGGGTTTACCAGACAATCCGTAAAACTGCATATACACCTTAGCAATCATATGAAAGCCAAGGACTTTCCGTACAACAATCAATCTTCCCGAATGTTGTGTTCGGTGCGTTACGGGCTGTAAGGTGGCAGACACAGCTTCCTGTGTATCAAGGATGATAACCTAGTGGAGTCTCCCCATATATACATGATGGTACGTGGGAGCACAAGTCCATACTAGACCACAGTTGAGTCACACAAGGAGGAATCACCCAACCTTAATGCGAGAACAAAAGTGACTAGGTTTAACGACGTTGGAGCACATCTCTAGCCTAGACCTCTAGAATGTGAGCGTTATGTTCCAATGCGTTTTTAAGTTCATTCGATTTATTTTAAAGTTGATCTTGAGTTAATTTTTTGTTTTCAGGTCCTACTGTATGTAATTTCTCAAAATCCCTAAATGCAATCTATATGCCAAAACATGTCATTCCATTCGATGAATGCTAACTACAAGAGGGTTAGAGAGCTTTCATGTAAACGAAACGATCACAAACAACAAAGAGTTTCCCTAATGCAGCTAATGCAAATCAATAAACTTTTCTTTTAAGATTGCTAATCCACTAATCAAAATGAAAAGTCCTAACTTTCATTAACTGTTTCAAAGCAAAAGAGATTTTCTTTTTCAATAATGGCACAATGCACTAAAGAGATTTTGAGAAACAACACTAACAAATTCTAACCAATACACACATGTTCAGTTCCTCAAAACACAAATCAAACATCCAAAGAATCAAAAGGGTCCCAAAGACAACAATGAGCCGTGTGATCTAGGCTCAAAGTGAGACGGAGCGGAATTCAAGTGAAGACGAAGAAAATCACCTAAATAATGCAACGAAATGATTTACGACTACCAAACAAGTGTAAGGGAGCAAGCAAGAGAGTTGATTGGACAACAAAAAGATAGAAACACCTTAGGAAGGCTCGATTCACAAGGCCACTAGATGCCCTAGGGCTAGAAATGTGAAATCAGTAGAAAAAAGCAAACACCCAAAGGGTAGCGATCGAAACTAGTCAAATTACACTCCAAGACACTCCAATAGTCTAATACAGGTACTTAGGACAAAACCAAAGCTCAAAAAGTTGAGAACCAAGCAAAATTCAAAAGTTTACAGGCCTGGCGCGACTGTCAGGCTAGAACTAGTGCCTTTCAGAATTGGCACGGGTTGTAAGTGTGCAACATGTTGCAATTGGCGCGACTGTCACGCTATAAACTAGCACCAGTCGAGTTTGCTATGGAAAAATAAAAAACAAAAGAGCTAAGGCTAAACCAGCAATACCTAAGTACTCTCAAGAGGCAAAAACAACACAGGTAGCCAACCCAGAAAGCAAAACAAGTGGGAGAAACCAAGGAAACAATCAAGGAACAAGGCTAGTCCCAAGTTGTTCAGTTTGCAAACCAAACCGGAGATGGACTGAAGTAGCATTGATCTACTCCACTAATGCAAAGCAATAGTGTTTTGAAGGCTATCTCGCCAGACTTCAGACTCTGTCTAATAAATCAAACAACAAGACAAGATAAACAAACAAGGCAAAAGCCAACTCCCCAGCAGAGTCGCCAAATTGTTGAGTAGGTAAATCCTCTCTACGGACAAAGGCGATCCCACTAGCCTAAATGAGGTCTAGCAACAATCAAACAACGCTAACACGCAAGTTCCTAATTGCAAAGTAAAGGCCAATGACGAGAGCCTACCTTGAATCCAACGCTGGTATTCATAGAAGAATCGTCGCTTCCGTTCTTTCACTTCAGCTGGTCACAATCCTCATGATCCTCGTGAACAAACACCTACACATGAAAAGAACAAGAAAAATACAAGCATAAAATCCAAGAAATGCAACTATGTATCAGTCAGAAAGGATACAACTCAAACATCATAATAAGACACATGAGTGACATAATGAAATCGTCTATTTTATTTGATAAACAAAAGAGAATACAACCAAGTTCTGACGTCAAATCCTCCTTTGGCTGGGTGAATCAACAACACATGCCTTGAAAAGCTTGTAGGGGATGGGGACAAGCCTCTCTCTCCTTGATCACTTGGAAATGGATCTCCTCCTTAAAGATTTAGCCTCATAGGGATGAACAAGGCCTCTTGCAAGATGAGCTTAGCAATTCTCAGATTTTGGGACTTAGATTTGGGAGCTTGAAAAGTAGAATGACTAACTAGCTTGTCAAAGGGGAAAGAACAAGATTATATAGAAGTAGGAGGAGTAGATAAGACCATCCACTTGATTCATGGGATTGTCCTTATCATTAGGAAGCTTCTATGAGAGGTGGAGAACTACTTCCCTCCTTGGGAGATACGAAGCCCAACTGAACCAACTCAAACTGGAATTAGTTCATGGATAGGGTGGAAGGAACCTTCGGAAGTTTGTTTGTTAAAAAATTTACCCAATTGGGTTGGCGCTAGTGCGACTCTGAGACAGAGCGCCAGCTGGCGCACCATCTTTGGAGGATTTACCCCATTGGCGCGAGTAATAAACTGTGGAACAGCACCAATGGAAAAAGGGCTATATTTTTGGGTATTTTGCAAAAGGTGTCTTCAAGGCATATGAAGTACATACTTTAAGGGATATAATGTAGGTGTTTTCAAGTTATGTCACTTCTCACAGGTCCCGGATGAGATCCTCCAATGTACGGGAAAAGGGGTAACAGGGACGGTGACAAAATACTGTGTAACAGACCCAGTTGAGATCAAATGGAGGGGTAGTGTACTATCAGTTGCTAGAATATTCCTTACATGCAGAAGGAATTATTTTCATGAGGATTGCGCAATTAATTCTTCAGGTTTAGTGAGTGTGATGAGGCCAATTGATCTGAATTGGATCCTTGAACATTTCCATGACGGTTTCAAATTATGTTAGGCTTCAAAAAATTATGAATAACAAGCTTATCAGAAATGACCTCTAGACAATGGAAACTATGGCTAGCACGGAACAATGAGGACCCTCAATCAAAGCGTGCTGATTGTTGGCCCATGGAGACCGCGCATGGGCGCAAATTGGCAATTGGAAGCCTAGATCCAGTAATAGAGGCAATTTCTGATACGCGGCTAAAAGCCTCAGTGAGGAAAGCCCCAAGCACTTGGTCACGAGGAAAATAGGAAACTATCAGAAGGTGGGTCTCGCACCCAAAACTGGCAGGATATTGCGTGCACTTCGAGCGGTAAGTAGGTTTGGTAGAGCTTAGTGCAATGCCACACACCAAGCGACACATGTCCAGTGTATGAGAGAGAAAACTGCTTACATCATGTGAGTAACGGTTGAGCAACTTACCCACGCGATATAGACGGAGACCGTAGGATTTGGAGGCTCCAGATCAACGACGGAGAATCAACCTGATGAATGACCAGATTTGATGGGGAAATAGACTAAGGTACATAAAGAGTTGAGGTTTTGCATGACCAATGAGCTGGCAGAAGAATCAGTTTTGTGGGAAAATCCTGGAGTAACAGAAATAATGACCGTTTAAAGAAAACTGACACTCAGTTCGTAAGGTGACAAGTGACCACCTCTTTATGCAGCGTTACACAGCGATGATGACGCAGAGCAAGGGAATTCCAATGGACAGAGGCAAGCAATCCAAAAAGTTGGGAAGAGGAAACGAACAGTCAAAGAGTAGATTGGCTTTAAGCCATGAACAGACAAAGAGCAGAGGGGGAACAAAAATAGAGAAAGAAGCGAATTGCAGAGAACAGAGAAGCCGAACTAACCTACAGAGCAAAGGTAGCATCGAGCAGACAGAGAGAGAGAGAGTCCGAGAGTCTGTGAACTCTAGAGAAGGCTTGAGAGGTTCAAGCAACTCCTCTGTGTGTAGTTGTCCAGTATTGAATACCAAATTAGGCTCATGCCATCGAGACCAATTAAGGTCAGGATTCAGTAAGGGGGAGTCTGTGTACTATAGAGGCTTGTGGGATCCAAGTACCACCCTACTGATCATCATCTATTAAGTGAGACTCAAATTGAGCTCCTTATTGTAAAATCTTTGCTTTAAGACACAATAGAAAAAGGCCACCACTGAAGGTTGGACCAGGAGACGTAGCCCAGGAGGATTGGATGAAATCCTTATTAAATTTGTTTTGTTTTTATATTTGCTTATTGTGTTTCTCTTACTATTTAAAGTGTCTTTGTATTTCGCAATCTTATTAATCCGTTTCTTAAAATAACATAGAAACACCCTAACACATGAGTCTGTAAAACCTTCATTAATTAACTCATATCATTCATGAGTGATTTTAGATCAAGTGGTATTAGAGATTTAGGTTGTTGAGGTTAGACAAGCTTGTGTTGGATTTTTCTATTGAATGCTAACTATATCAAAGCTTAAATTAGGAGAAGGAGAGTTGGTTGAGACTAACCCAGAAATTGGAAGAGTCTATCCTTAGAAGAAAATGTCAAAGGAAAGTCCCTTTGGACCAGATCCACAATTCATAGATAGTTTCCTGGCCATGAGGTCCGTGGTAGAGGAAATGTATAGGGACTTTAGGAAACATAAAGATGAGGACTCATCAAGCTCCAAGAAAGATAAAGGAGAAGAAGAGTCTCTCCTACATTACCACTCAAAAGGCAAAGGGAAAGAAGAAAGCTTTCTCACACCTCCTAATAGCCTTGAACATAAAAAGAAGAAATATTTGATCAAATTAGATGTTAAATTTGATTTACCCATATATGATGGAGAGTTGAATGCAGAAAATATGGATAACTGGATCAGACAATTGATGTTTATTGCAGAGTACAGAGTATTGACTCAGACAAGAGTAAGATTCAACTGGCACGCCTACGCCTCGGAGGCACTACCTTGGTATGGTGGGAAGGCAGGACCCAAGCTGACATGAAGAAACATGGTAAGATTCTTTCTGTCTAGAGTGAATTTTTTTCTGTAATAAAAGAAAGAATCTATCCACTAGCTTACATGCAGCAAGCCATGATGAGCTGGCAAACTCTTTGCCAATTGAAAGGGAAAAGTGTACAGGGTTACACCCAAGAAGTTAGGAAAAGAGATTTGATTCTAGGAATTTCATTAGACTCACCTGAGACTCTGTTGAAGTACATAGGTGGTCTACATAGTTATATGAGGCACACTATCCTCATGTTTAATCCCACTAGTTAAGATCAGGGATCTGTTCAAGCTACACATCTAGAAGCTAGAGGAAAGAATGGGAACCCAAAATTTGGGGGATCATCCAAACCCATTGCAAGCAAGAAAAAGGAGAAAAGAAAATAGAAATGGAAAGAAAGGAAGGCTAATACTGCACAAAATACAAATTCTTCATGCACACACTGTAAAAAGGATGGGCTTGATGATGAGCACTATTGGATTCTGCATCCGGAGCTGAGACCTAAGAAGTTCGAGGGCAAGAAGAAGAAGACTTCTACATCTATTCAGAAAGATTTAGGGTTGGACTGAGAAGATGAAACAACCATTGCAGCCATAGGTATAAAAAGTAAGAATTCTAAAGCATCTACTAGTAATTCTACACAATCTATTGATGATGAAGAAATGAGAGAAAAATACATGAGCTTTTCCATATTCGAGTTATTTCCAAACATCAAAATATTGATACTTTGTTTGATAGTGGCTCACAAGTAAATTTAATTTCTGAAGCAATTGTAAAGAAGTTTGGATTACTGACTACACCTCACATGAAACCATACCCATTAGGTTGGTTAAGTGATAAAGCACAACTACAAGTGACTAGACAATGTAAACTTAAGTTTTCTTTTGGGTCGACATTTATAGATGAGGTTGAGTTAGATATAGTTCCTCTGAATATATGTGGAATTGTTTTAGGAAGTCCCTACTTGTATGATAGAAAAGCTATTTTCTATAGAGCTGAGCACAAGTATCTACTTGTTAAAGATGGAATCGAATACTTTGTAAGAGCTCATAAGCTCAAGAATAATTATACTCTTATAAAATTAGTGCAGATGAAACAAATTGTAAATTCATGCAAACAATTTTTACTAATGGTTGTAAACGAAAAGAAACCTGATAAAACCAATCTATTTGAGGGCTGTGATGCTATACAACAAGCTAATTTAGAAAAAGTTGTTTCAGAGTATGATATATTGTTTCAAGAACCTAAATGTTTGGCACCCAAAAAGGAAATAGTTCATGATATTAATTTGCAGCAAGATGCTCCATTGCCTAACATTGGAATGTATAGGTTGTCTACTTTAGAGAATGCAGAAATCAAGAAGCAAGTGCAAGAGTTGCTCAAAAAGGGGTTCATCAGACCTAGCACATCACCATGTGGGTCTCCAATCATTTTGGTGAAAAAGAAATATGGCTTTTGGAGAATGTGCATTGATTACCGAGCATTGAATAAAATAACGATAAAAAATCATTATCCCCTTCCTTGCATAGATGATCTATTAGATCAGTTAAAGGAAGCTGTTTATTTTTCCAAGTTAGACTTGCATAGTGGATATCACTAGTTCAGAGTTGCAGAACAAGATGCATGGAAGACTGCTTTCAAAACAAAGCATGGATTGTATGAGTGGCTGGTTATGCCTTTTGGCTTAACTAATGCTCCTACTACTTTCATGAGAATAATGAATGATGTAGTCAGACCTTTTATTGATGATTTTGTTATTGTATATTTGGATGCCATTCTTATATTTAGAAAAACATGGTACGAACATTTAAAGCATGTTAAGTAGATGCTAGATGTTTTAAAAAGAGAAAAACTTTATGTTAAACTCTCAAAATGTGAATTTGGAAAAACATCTTTGAATTATTTGGGACATATAGTAGGGGGTGGTGAATTGAAGATAGATCCCTCTAAAGTTGTAGTGGACTAGAAAAAAGGGAGTTTCATATAAATGTAGACGCGTCATGTATAGCACTAGGAGTAGTGCTAACAGAGGCTAGCGGAGGAGAATTGGACCATCCTATAGCGTTCGCAAGCAAGAGGTTATCCAAGGCTGAGAAAAACTATTGCACCACCGAGCGCGAAAGATTAGCCATGGTATATGTGCTCCAGAAGTTTAGACATTATTTTCTAGGTGAACAATTTAAGATGTATATGGATCATTCTGCATTGAAATACCTAGTCAATAATCCTGTGTTGGGGGGGTAGAATCTATAGGTGGTGGTTATTGTTCTAGGAGTATGATTTTGAAGTTATTGTGAAGCCTGGACAACTAAACGCGGGACCAGACCATCTATCGTGCATCAAAATGGGGGAAGAGCCCACTAATTTGGAGGAGGGATTGCCTGACGCATAGCTCTTTGCAATGTGCATCACGAATGGTCACTTTGAAGACATCATACACTTCCTAATGACAGTAACTACCCTAGAAGGCTACACCACCCAGCAAAAAGAGGAGTTAGTGGTGCACGCGACAAAATTTTCTGTCATTGCCGGACATATGCACAAAATGGGGTCTGATGAAGTATTACGATGATATATACCGGAGTTTGAAAGGAGCAGTATCCTCGCAGATGCTCATGTGGGTGCCACAGGAGGGAATTACATAGGAAGAGAGACCACAAAAAAGATCCTACACACAAGGTTGTGGTGGCCAACCCTCCATCAGGATTCAAAAGCTTAATGCAAGGTGTGCGACGTGTGTCAAAGGACTGTCAGGTGATTTGATATATGATATTAGACAATTATTAAGGTGTTACAGACTCATGTGCATGGATTTGCCTATGTTACTTTGTGTAATGGATCAATAATATTGTGAAATACATAGACAGTGAAGCAGTTAAAGAACATAATAGACAACACACATAAACACAACAAGTTTAATAAGGATTTCACCCAACACTCCTAGGCTACGTCTCCTTGTCTAGCCTTTAGTGGTGACCTCTCTATTATGTCTTCAAAAATAGATTTTTACAAAAGTATGAGCTCAATTTGAGTCTCAACACACAACAAATACAACAACAAGAGTTTTACTTGAACCCCTCAAGCCTCTCTAAGTACACAAACTCTCTCTATCACTCTTTGTCTCTATCTTTGCTCTGTATTAGCAATGCCTGCCTCTATCTTTGTCAGTCTATGGCTTTAAAGCCAATTGGTGCTGTCTATTCATTTCACCTTCTCAAGCTCTCTGGCTTCCCGACCTATGTCTGCTCAGATCCCCCTCTGAGCATTAGCAATCATTACTAAACACTTTCAGGGATGGTGGCCACTTATTCTATAACGGAATGGGTCATCAGGCCTTTGAAATTCCAAAAATTAGTATTCTCTATTTACACAGAGAAATACACTAAAACCATGAAAATTCGCCAATCTACTGTGTTGCAGATTTTAAATTTTATACATTCCACCTTATAACTCCTATCGGGTCCGCATTTACACCGCTTACCGCATCTCCACTATTGATCTAAGAGGTCTTAATCCAATGGTTGAGATCCATTTTGGGCAGCTCTTTTGTGTGAGAGTTAACTGCTCGATGAGGGTGGTTTTCTCTCTCCTTAGCCTGGACATGTGGCAGCCACAGTATGGGATCAGGCGGGGCCCAGCCCAAACCACTTACTACCTTTGGCCCACCCGAAATCCCGCTTCTATCGTGATTTACCTTTTATATTTAAAATACATTAAAACTTTGGAAAATCCTGCAAAGTAACCCATATCAGACTTAAAAATATATATATTTTTCATTCACAAACCCTTTCAGGTCCGGTTTTCATCGCATTGGTGCTTCCCCTCATATTTCATTTAATAAACAAAATACATGAAATACATAGAAATCTATTGTTTAACGGATCTCAAATTTTATGGAATATCACTTTATAGCTCTATCGGTTCTGGCTATCGCATCGTGCATATATATATATATATATAGCCCCACTCCTTTGTGTAGCTCCGATGCAATATTGTGATGCAATTGATTGCAATCGCATATCGCACATACCCCCGGGCAGTTTGGTAAGCGCTCCACTATGGTTTGTCGACACGATATTGTGATGCAACGTGGGCCATCGATCTGTGCGCTTGATCGATGGTCCTCATTAACCTCGCTAATTGTTGTCACATTTCCCATGTAGTAACCTCTGATAACCTCTGCCTACCATCACCAATTACAATTTGCTGATTGAATTTGGACTGTTGATTGGGTAGATCCAACGACTCTTATGCAAAGTTGCTTCAAGCCTTCGATAAGCCTATTTTCACTTATTTTTTCATGTTTTTGCCTCCGAATAGTGTAATCTGACTTTTTAAGAGGTTCTTATTTTGTGATAGTTTTGAATGTTTGAAGACTTAGAGGGTTTTCTAGGATCTATTTGGATCACGCCTTCCCACTAAAAAAGATTTTGGACCACCAAAAGTTGGTTTTTAAGCATCAATGTGAGGATACAACTTCCTCACTTGTCCAATCTCTATCCATCTTGCACTACTTGGTTTTGAACCCTTGAGTCCTATTCTGAGTTACTCAACATCCTCTCTGTGCGTAGTTCTCACCTTCTTGTCTAGAACTATATCTTCCTGCAACTCATTTAGATATTCAGGCAACAAATCATCAATAGAAAGCAACTGACTTTGCTCTTTGGGATCTTCAACCAATGAAGGTTCAAATAGTCTCAAGTTCTCTACATTAACTACTGAATAGAAGTGCATGTAAGTTGGCAAATCAAGGCAAAAAGCCTTCTCACCAATTTTCTCAAGTATCTTGAAAGGCCCATACCTTATTAGCTTCAGTTTCTTACCTTCACCTTGCATTCTGTCTTCGCTGATGTACAGCCAGAGTTGATCATCAACTTGGAAGCTATGCTCAATTAGATGCCTATCATGCCTTGCCTTGTACTTGGCTTGGCTCTTTTCCAGCTGTTCCTGCACTACCTGGTGAATTTCTTGGATCCGTTCAATGAACTTGGTTGCTTTGTCCACATCACTATGTCCATCAATTGCTATGTCTTTACTAAAGACAAAATGTTATGAAACCAGCTCAAGAAAAGATAGAAAAGATAGATCAACACCTTAGAATTCAGCCTCTTCGAAGGGCCAACCTCCTTTACATTACATAAATGAACAATTCTTCGATGATACAAATGAAAAGACCTCCTTTCTATATATAGGAGTCTAAGGGGTCATTATATAATCAGAGCCTACATAACAATAGTAATGTAAGGGCACAATAATAACAATAGTGGGCTTCTATGGGGCACAATAGTAACAGTATGGCACTACATGGGTACATCAATATATAGAGGGTTTTTCCTATAATAATAATGGGTTACATAGAGTATGGGCTAACATGCCCCTTTCCTTCAAAAGTTGTTGTCCTCAATGCTTGAGTAGTTCTTGATGCTTCTGTATTAACTTATTTCCTCCTATGTGGAATCTTCAACGGGTAAGTTCTTCCACTTGATGAGATACTCTGAAATTGATTGATTTCATAGCTGTCGGGTTCTTGTTTCTGTGACTGCTCCAGGTTCCGATATGATTTTTCCTTCCTCTTCAATTTCTGGCAATATTGTTTGAATTATGATCTTTTGCAACTTTTGAATAAGTGGCCATACTTCATCCTTCTTCAATTCATCCCTTGCTTCGTTTATCCAATATGGTTGGTAATAGAAGCAACACAAAACAATGCTTCCACATCCTCATCCTTGAAGAGTCTTCCCATTCGGTAAGGTCGTCATTTTTTAAGTGCATGTAGTATTGCCAACATATCCTTCTCATAAATAGCTTGCTTGAGATGTAGCAGTAAAAATACCCAATCACCTACATCAAAACATTTTTCACTATGATGTTGATCTACCTGTTGTTTCGTTTGATTTTGCACCAAAGTGGCATTATCCTTTAAACGTTGGAGAACTTATTGTTGATGCACGAGGTGATCTTTCACCACTTGAAACTTTTTCTTCTTGATATGCCCTTCTATATTTAGAGTTTGAGGAGTGATAATTTCTTCCAATCCTTTACAAGATATGGTCGGATTCATTTCTTGATGCTCGATGTGATCTTTCACTTCTTGAACATTTTTCTTCTTGATATATCCTTCTATCTCGATAGTTTGAGGAGTGGTAATTCCTACCAATGCTTTACAAGATATGGTCTGATTCATTTCTTTTATCTCTGGGGTTGGATCCTGGCGTATATCCTCTTCTTTTGATGTTTC
>APFE031327157.1:147428-170563 GCA_000404065.3 Pinus taeda
CTTTCCAATTGTTGTGGTGTTGCTCTAAAGAAGGTGTTGCTCTTTGTATCCTCATAATGTGCTATCATTTCCTCCATGAAAATTGACCACATAACAAGTTTTTTATGAGAACAAAGCCCTTTATACCATAAAAATTGATCTGGTTCTAAATATTAAGATGCAATACATACCTTTTGTAACAATGGTACACCATGTAGATCAAAATATTGCTCCATCTAACGTATCCAATTTACCGAATCCTTGCCATCAAACTTCCTCATCTTGTTTTTTCTTGATTTTAGGAGCTCGATCTTGAAATGACTGTAACTCGGTACTTTCAGATCTTTTAGTTCTAAAACTATGACCTATAGTAGTCCTCTGTGTCCTCTTTCCAATGCCACTAGTTTTACCCCAATTGGATTCTCCAATGAAGAGTTATGCCAAATCTCCCACAGTGACCTGATTATAGACTAATTCAATAGAGCGAACTTGTACGACATGCCACATGTCCCTGTTTTGACCTTTGGCATAGACCATTATATACAAGAAACTACATTTTGTCCTCTTTCTGTACGTTCTTATGAAATTTCAATCTGATGCTCAGAGAGAAAGTTATGACAATTTTCCCTAGGTCACTTGTTTTGAATGTAATTTAGGAGTCTGCAAAAAGACCAACTTCCTCAGATCATGTCTCTACAAATATAGCGTGAAAATCTCTGAAATTCGGACCCGAGCTGCAGCGCAATGTCTTCTCAAATGGTTTTTTTTTCGATTTCTGAAACATCGCAGAAAAAATGTTATAGTGAAAATGCCACGATGACCTATTTGGAGCAGCGAAACCCTAGATCTTAGCTCTGATACCAAATGTTATGAGACCAACTCAAGAAAAGATAGAAAAGATAGATCAACGCCTTACAATTCAGCCTCTTTGAGGGGGAAACCTCCTTTACATTACATAAATGAACAATTCTTCGATGATACAAATGAAAAGACCTCCTTTCTATATATAGGAGTCTAAGGGGTCATTATATAATCAGAGCCTACATAACAATAATAATGTAATGGCACAATAATAACAATAGTGGGCTTCTATGGGGCACAATAGTAACAATATGGGCACTACATGGGTACATCAATATAATAAGAGGGTTGTACTAATAATAATAAGGGGTTACACTAGTAGTATAGGGGCCTAACACAAAATCCAAGGGAGACCTTGGTATAAAACCAAAACAAGTCTCAAAAGGAGACCTTTGTGTAGAAGAATGTTTAGCATGGTTGTAAGCATGTTGCACATAATACAAATGTTCATCCCAAAGCTTGGGATGCTTGCTGCAATAGCCCCTGAGCAACAAGATCACTGTTTTGTTGACCACCTCTGTTTGGCCATCTATTTGTGGATGAAAGGTTGTGCTCTTCTTTAATCTGGTGTCCATTAACTCCCATAGACTTCACCAAAACTTCCCAACAAATTGGGAATCTCGATCAGAGACAATAGAAGTGGGTAACCCAAAATGAACCCATACATGTTGAAAGAACAACTTTGTTATTTGTTCAACTATAATCTGCTTATTACAAGGTATTAGAATACACATTTTGTTGAACATGTCCACAATAACATATAAATAATCATGACCTTTTCTAGATTTTGGAAATCCCCCAGCAAAGTCCATAGAAACACTTTCCCAAGGGTGAGAAGGAACTGCAAGTGGAGTGTACAAGCCTAGTTTTCTATTATTGGGCTTGCTTTTAGCACACATGGTACACCCTCTAATATATCTAGAAGTTGTTTCATGCATTCTTGGCCAAAAACAGAACCTTTGGAGCTGTGCAACTATTTTACTTACACCAAAATGACCTGATATTAGAGAAGTATGTGCTTCTCAGATTATGTTAACTCTTTCAATTTGAGGAATGCATAACTTTCCCAAATGATATAAGAGTTGGTCCTTAACATGATAATCCAATTCTTCTACTTGTTTTCCATGACTTAAAGTTGCATATACATATTTAAAATATACATCTTGAGCATATTGTTCAATGTAGCTTTCATGCAATACTGAATTATGCGTAAGTATAGTAGATGCATTTATAATTGGTCTGGATAACATATTAGAAACCTTATTGTGTATGCCTTTCTTATATCTGATGACAAGATGAAATTTTTGTAGAAACCCCATCCACCTATAGTGTCTTGATTGCTGCAATTTAGTTTGTGAGTGTAAATATTGAAGTGGTTGATGATCAGTATGTATAGCTGTTTCTTTTCCCAATAGGTAATGTTTCCACTTTTTCACACTCTACACTAATGCATACAATTCTTTATCATATGTGGGATAATTAACTACTGTAGAATTAGTCTCAGAGTGATAACATATGGTTTTACCAAGTTGCATCAGCACTGCTCCCATGGCATCGTCACTGGCATCTATTTCAATCTCAAATGGTCTTTGAAGATCTAGAAATGCTAGTACTGGTGTTGTACTAATATTTTCTTTCAAGGTGTCGAAGGCTTTCTACTGTTTGCCTCCCCACTGAAACACCTTGTTCAATCCTATTAAAGCATGTAAGGGAGCTACAATCAAGGAAAAGTTAGCAATAAACTTTCTCCAATATTGTGTTTCTCCTAGGAAGCTTCTAACTTCTGTAGCAGATTTGGGTTTAGGCCAGTTCACAATGACTTCAACCTTAGAGGGATCTATATTCAATTCACCACCCCCTACGATATGACCCAAATAATTCAAAGATGTTTTTCCAAATTCACTTTTTGATAATTTAACATAGAGATTTTCTTTTTTCAAAACATCTAGAGTTTTCTTTACATGCTTCAAATGTTCTTCCCATGTTTTACTAAAAACAAGAATGTCATCTAAATTAACAATTACAAAATCATCAATAAAAGGTCGGAGTACATCATTCATAACTCTCATGAAAGTGGCAGGAGCATTAGTTAAGCCAAAAGGCATAACTAGCCATTCATACAACCCTTGCTTTGTTTTGAAAGCAGTTTTCCATTCATCTTGTGCTGCAACTTTGACTTGATGGTAGCCACTACACAAGTCCAACTTGGAAAAGTAAACAACTTCTTTCAACTGATCTAATAGATCATCTATGAGAGGAAGAGGATAATGATTCTTGATCATTATTTTATTCAGTGCTCTGTAATCAATGCACATCCTCCATGAGCCATCTTTCTCTCTCACCAAGAAAATTGGAGATCCACATGGTGATGTTCTTGGCCTTATGAACCCTTTATCGAACATCTCCTATACCTGCTTCTTGATCTCTACATTCTCTAAAGCGGATAACCTATACATTCCAATGTTAGGCAATGGAGCATCTTTCTGCAAATGAATATCATGTACAATTTCCCTTTTGGGTGGCAGACCTTTAGGTTATTGAAATAGGATATCATATTCTAAAACAACTTTTTCTAAATCAGCTTTCTGTTTAGCACCACAGTCTTCAAATACATTGGTTTTATCAGGGTTCTTTTCCTTTACAACCATTAGTAAAAATTGCTTGCATGAATTTACAATTCTTTTCATCTGCCCTGAGTTAATGAGAGTGTAGTTATTTTTGAGTTGATGAGTTCTTACAATATATTCTATTCCATCTTTTGTGAGTTGATACTTATTTTTAGTTCTATAGAAAATGGCTTTTCTATCATACAAGTAAGGACTTCCTAAAACAATACCACATATATCCAAGGGAACTATATCTAACTCAATCTCGTCTACAAAAGTTAACCCAAAAGCAAAATTAAGTTTACATTGTCTAGTCACTTGTAGCTTTTCTTTATCACATACCCAACCTAATGGATATGGCTTCTTGTGAGGTGTGATTAGTAGTCCCAACTTCCTTACAATTGCTTCAGAAATCAAGTTTACTTGTGAACCACTGTCAAATAAATTATCAATCTTTTGATACTTGGAAATAACTCTAATATGAAAAAGCTCATGTCGTTTCCTCTCATTTTCATCATTATCAATAGATTGTGCAGAATTACTAGTAGATGCTTTAGAAGTTTTACCTTTTATACCTATAGCTGTGACTATTTTTTCATCACCTGAGTCTGACCCAAAATCTTTCTGAATAGCAGCATCAGTCTTCTTCTTCTTGCCATCGAACTTCTTAGGTTTCAGCTCTGGATGCAAAGACCAGTAGCGTTCATCACCATGCCCATCCTTCTTGCAGTGAATGCATGAAGGTTTGCCTTTATGTATAGTATTTTCCTTCCTCTCTTTCCATTTCTGCTTCCTCTTTTCCTTCTTCTTGCTTGCAGTGGGTTTTGATGATCCCCCAATCTCTAGGTTCACATTCTTGCCTCTAGCCTCTAGATGTGTAGCCTGAACGAATACCTCATCTATGCTGGTGGGGTTAAACATGAGAATGGTGTGCCTCAAATAGCTGTGTAGACCACCTATATACTTCAACAAGGTTTCAAGTGAGTCTAGAGAAATGCCTAGAATTAAAGCTCTTTTTCTAAATTCCTAGGTATAGCTTTGTACACTTTGCCCCTTTAATTGGTGAAGAGTTTGCCAAATCATCATCGCTTGCTACATATAAGCTAGTGGATAGAATTGTTCTTTAATGGCAGAAACAAATTCACTCCAGGTAGAAAGAATTTTACCATGCTTCTTCAAATCAACTTGTGTCCTGCCTTCCCACCACACTAGGGCAGTTCCTCCAAAGCAAAGGCTAGCCAGCTGAATCTTTCTCCTTTCTGAATTGATGTTCTGCACCCTACAATATACATCAATTTGTCTAATCCAATTATCTAACTTTTCTACATTTAATTCTCCATCATATATTGACAAATCAAATTTTACATCTAATTTAATCAAAGGGCTAAAAGGAGGTGTTGATAGAGGAGGCTCTTTTCCTTTCCCTTTGCCTTCTAAATGGCCATTGAGAAGAGGTTCCTCTATTCCTTTGTCTTGTTTGGAGGTTGAAGTATCTTCAACTCGACCTTTCTTAAATTCTCTATACATCTCTTCTACCATGGCTTTCATGGTCATGAAACTTTCCATGAATTGAGAGTCTGATTCCAAGGGAATTTCTTCTGCCATTTTCCTCCTAGGGGAGGCTCATCCAATTTCTAGGTTAGTCTCAACCAATTTTCCTTCTCCAAATTTGAGATTTGACCTAGTTAGCATTCAACAATCTAGCACAAGCTTGTCTAACCTTAGCAAACCTAAAGCTCTGATACCACTTGATCTGATATATGATCTTAGACAATTATTAAGGTATTAAAGACCCATGTGCATGGATTTTCCTATGTTACTTTGTGCAATGGATCGATAAGATTGTGAAATACATAGACATTAAATCAGTTAAATAAAATAATAGACAACACACATAAACACAACAAGTTTAATAAGGAGTTCACCCAACACTCCTGGGCTACGTCTCCTAGTCCAGCCTTTAGTGGTGACCTCTCTATTATGTCTTCAAAAATAGATTTTTACAAAAGTATGAGCTCAATTTGAGTCTTGACACACAATAGATACAACAGCAAGAGTTTTACTTAAACCCCTAAAGCCTCTCTGAGTACACAGACTCTCTCTATCACTCTCTGTCTCTATCTTTGCTCTGCCTCAACACTTCCTGCCTCTATCTTTCTCACTCTATGGCTTTAAAGCCAATCAGCATTGTTTGTTCATTTCACCTTCTCGGGCTCTTTGGCTTCTCGACCTCTATCCACTTAATTCCCCCTCTGAGCATTAGTAATCATTCCTAAATGCTTTCAAGGATGGTGGCCACCTATTTTGTAATGGAATGGGTCATCGGGCCTTTAAAATTCCCAAAATTAGCATTCTCTATTTACACAAATAAATACACTAAAAACCATGAAAATTCACCAATCTATCATGTTTCGGATTTGAAATGTTATTCATTTCGCCTTATAACTCCTATCAAGTCTGCCTTTACACTGCTTACGACATCTCCACCATTGATTTGAGAGGTCTTGATCCAACAGTTGAGATCCATTTCGGACGGCTCTTTCATATGGGAGTTAACTGCCCTATGAGGGTGGTTTTCTCACTCCTTAGCCCGGACACATGGCAGCCATGGTATGGGATCGGGTGGAGCCCAGCGCAAACTGCTTACTGCCTTTGGCCCGCTTGTATCTTGATTTCCCTTTTGTATTTAAAATACATTAAAACTTTGCAAAATCCCACAAAATGACCCATATCAGACTTAAAACAATATATATTTTCATTCACAAACCCTTTCGGAGAATGGTCGTATTTAAATTCAAAATGGCCTATAAATTGCATGTGGAGGCCCAACGAAAAACAATTGTCATTTTGAACATCGAGTTGGTGAGCTCTTAGACATGCATGATCCATGCTTTCTTTGAAGAATTTCTTGACTATCCAGTGCTTGATCGATTTCCAGAGTCTGACTGCAATTTCATCCGTGATTTTATCCCAGGATCTGAAGCTATGGACATCAAAGCAGTGACAGCCGAGGGGCTGTGCTGGAGGTTGTTATGGAGGCAGAGAGAGCTTCTCTGGAGGTCACAAAGGTAGTAGCTGAATTTCCTAAATCACCATAGATGCCTAGGTCGAATCCTACCCCGACCAAGGAGAGTACAAAGGATAAGAAGGGAAAGAAGGCTATGATACCGGTGCGCGCGTTGCCTAGAAGAAAGCCACAAAAGGACAAGCCCACCACACAGGAAAAGGGAAAAACTATTAACTTGGAGCCGAAGGAGGAAGAGAGTGAGGACATCCCAATGGATGATGAGATTTTGGGGGTGGAAGTGGAGGATGTTGAAGTTGAGGGTTCTAACCCTATTACTAAGTTGCCCGCATACATCCCTCCGTGAAAGGGTAAGACCAAGGTGCTGAAGGACATTGACGAAATCAAGGTCGCCCTGCACATACCTCTGTTGCTGGACGAGATTGTCTTTGAAGGACCATGCTTGGGGTGGATTCCATTGTTGAAATTAGAAGATTGGGACTTAGCTGACACTGAGAAGTTCTCTCACTTGGCGAAAGAACAACTAATGGACCACGTTATTCATACAACCACCAGGATCACTGCATTAGAATAGCAAAAGTGGCTCAGGGGTGTAGACAAGGCAGGTCTACTCAAATTACTATGGGTGCTGCACTAGAATCACACAATTATTATAATATTGGTCATCAAGAAGCTGCTATGCTTGTTGCATGATGGGTGTCTATGGCTAGAGGAGCCGATACCCATCACCGACAGGTTGATCCATAGGATCACACGGCTGCCCTATATAGGGGAAAATTTGGCCATGATGTTTGGTAGAAAAGGTGGTGAGTAGGCCCTCGTGGAGGCCATGAAGGAGAAATTCAAGCTCGTGAAGAAGCCGCTAGGCTATGCCATCTCGAGTATCTGCGATCCTGCAGTCGAGGTGGCCACATAGATTTTGGCAAGAAAAGTTATGAGGAAGTGTCACGCAAATGAAGCGCCGACACATGTTATCACTCTAGCGGCCCAATTCACTGAAGTACTTCAGCTTAATTGGGCGCGCTATCTCTGTGGTGAATTCCTTGCAAACTGCCACGAGGCATAAGAGCTCAGTAAGACCTTCCACTATGTGTGGCTCTTGCTGTCCATTGTGCTGGTAGCTTGGGAGATGCTTGAATACAGTCAATTCCCCTTGGTTGCACTAGACCTTCCAGAAGTCACGAAGTACACTTCACCATGGGCGACCAAGGATTCTCAGTGCATCAAGGATAGAAATATATTTTGGATCTTGATGGAAATGAATATACGCATGGATATCAATCACAAGTTGCGATTGTCACCTACTGTATTTCACAAACTGTAGGAGTACATGGAGTTCAAGTTAGAATTTCAGCTCATATCGATCAAGGCATGAAGGGACCCTGAGTAGAAGTGGCATGACTTGCCTTACTTGGAAATTGATGACGCAATTGATGTAGTTCTTGATCGCTATTTGGAAAAGTGGTGCACTGCCTTAGAATCGGTGGTGGGTTCAAGCAAGTCCACCACGCAACACAAAAAGGAGGAGGCCAGGCTCAAGAAGGTGCAACTAGCTGAGAAGAGGAATAAGGAAGCCGCTGACAAGGCCCAGGCAGAGTGTGATTCCATATAGCAGGCGGAACAAAGCGCGATTCTAACAAAGGTACAAGTTCACCCTCGCCTGAAACAGAGGAAGAAATGAACGAGCACACAGAGTAGCATGGAGCAAGCCTGCAAGCAGTGTCGTATTGCATCAAACATCTAAGAGAATAGGAAAAAGTTGGGCCGCGAAAGAAATTGAAGGCCTATAAGACGTCACTGGACCCAATCACCCTAACAGAAGGAGATCTGAATGACATTAGAGACATGGTGTGGGATGTCACCATGAAGGTACTACAATAGCTCGAGCAATAGCAGTAGAAAGTATTGGGGGCCATCTAGATGGGTCTGCAGGAGCTACAAATCCGCGTATCACAGGCTGGCATGGTGTCCACCAACTTCGCCATCGGTACTTCAAAAGCTGGCGGGATGCTATGTGCGAAGGACTCCCGAGCAATAGTGCTGCTAGATGGAGCACTGACCATAGAAAACGAAGCTGATAGGCCCACTATTAGCACCCTCAAGGGAGTATGGCTCAACTTGGCAGTGCTTCCTGGTGAGGCGCTCCACCTACTGTAGGATGGAGTGATCGTGGAGCTGAGGGCCCACGAATAGCACCTTGTGCAGGTGATCAGTGAACAACAGATCAATAATGTGCAGTTGGCCCTACAGAGAGACTCTTCCATTAACACCATGACTGATGTAACCGACGGAAACAAGTGCATAGTTCAGGATGTGGAGGAAGCATGTCAAATGGTCCTGGAGTTGGCCATTCATGAGGGAGAACCAATAGAGGTGCATGTTCGTAAGCTTGCTGCAGGGGTGTGTGAAACTCGCACAGAGATGGCTAAGATTTAGCTAGAGCTGAACATATAGCTTGTAGATTTGCAGTTGAAGGCCTAGCCTTCAAATCCGCAAGAAGTAAAGCAGCAGCGCACAACTGCTATCACAAAGGTGATACTGGTAGTAGATAGTGTAGTAGTAGACTGCACACAGTTGTTTGAACAGTCGTTCGATGTCCTGACAAGTCTGCAGGAGGATCCTAATGTACATCGTCTAGAGACAGAGGCGTGATAATTGCAGCAGCACTATGACGAAGTAAAAGGAACAGCGTGCACCATCACTCTCACAAAGAGACTAGTGAAGTTGTAGGATGCCAAAACATTGAAGGAATAGGTAGATGTAGTGTTGAAGGTGCACTTGAAGCCTTGGTTGGATGAAGCTTATTTAATCATGGCATCCCTCGAAGGCAAGCTTGCTAGTTTGCAAGAGACTCAACAAAAGCTTTAGGCTGATAGTTCAGGACTAGCAACAAGATAGTTGGTTGAAGAAGTGAAGTAGGAGGTCACGCAGTGCACCGTCGAGGTTGTCATCATACAGGTTGAGCTGGGAGGTCTCTACACCAAGATCTCTATGATCGTGGAGTGATTGGAGGGCGAGTCACCATGTTTGTGTTGGGGGCTCATTGGGAACGAGTTCCCCAAAGAGCAGTTTTGGGGCTAAAAGCCCATGTTTTGGGATAATTTTGTAATAAATTTGTAAAGTCTCTGCATTTTGTGGTCACGGAGCGTAAAGGTGTCAAGAGTCATAAAGGGTTTTCCACCCTTATGTTGTAAAGTGTCAAGTTGATTGTAAAGATCTACCTATGGTCCGTGGACCATGGGATTGTATAAAAAGGAGCTAAGTAAGTAAGCTCTAGGAAGTTAGAGAATTAATTAAGCTTTGGAAGTTCTTGGTAGAGAAGTCTAAGCGTTCTGGGTCATAGCATAGGTAGAGGCTTTGCAGCTGAGTGCATGGAGGCCTAGGGTGGAAGTCCGCAACTAAGTGCGTCAACCCCTGCAACTGTGTGCGCAGGGTGGATAGAGTTTGTATTAAACTAGAAGCTATCAATAAAGAGAAGTATTCTACAATTACCATGTATTTAGCCTCTGTTAATGCATCTGATTATATTGTGATCTGGGTTTATTTTACAATGTTTACTTGATGCACGAATGTATGTGATTATATCTATTAATTGAACGCAATAAAGAATATCAGTTTACAGGATGCTAATTGTAATTGATTGATAAGATAAGTAAAACACTTGAGATAACTTGGGAACCTATACAATACATTGTCATAGCAGTGTAAAAATACTTGAACCGCTGGTTAGGGCTACGTGAAGGCCAATCGTACACCTTTGTAGAGGTATTGAAGGGTGGGATAGAGGTAGATCGATCATGCCCTAAGGCTTAGCAATCTGCATGAAGGCAAGAGCAGGGGATATAAATTGACATCACAACCATCTCAAGGTGCAGAAACTTGGTTCGAGCATCCCCCTATACTGCTTCAAGTGAGACTTTGGTTTGCGCTCTAAAGGCTGATGCTGAAAGGGCCAGTAGTGTATGGATTTGTTTGGCTGACTAACGTTGAACCTGGGTCAGGGCCCACAAATCCAACATTATCCCATCTATCCCAGGTTCAAACCCTATCATGACACCCACCGCAAGTGGAACCTAGTACAGTCCAGGTTCTTCCCCTTTTGTGTTAGCCCCTAGCTCTTCAACAAGTGCTACATATAGCGCTCCTTATAATGCTCAATATAGCATGGTTAGCATAGGTCCCCTCAACCACCCCTATGGTTGGCATCCATTGTTTAGTTCTAACCCCCAGGTTTAGATGCCTGGGTGCACAGTTCCCAAGATACATATATTGGCTGGGAAAGTAATAGTTCCCCCTCCTTTTTTAGGTTTTTAGGGTCAATCATTGATTGACATGAACCCTCCTTATGTTAGTCAAGGACCTATAGTTAATTATGTGGCAAGCAGGAACACTTAACAAGGTCCCAATCATTCCATATGGGCACCCTACTCACAACCTAAATTGAGTCAAGGGGGCACTCCTTATCCTGGGGGCACTTCCAACCCCCAGTCTAACAACCCTTATGGAAACCCATAGTATAATACTATACCCCAAGGCACTTACCATGCAACCTATGTATAATATTGGAAACAACACAATGGGATGACTGCAAGGCTCCTCAAGTCATATGTCATTACCTTCGTCCGATTCGCGGGCATGAAACACCTTGCCTTTCTTGGAAACGGTTGATACCCTAGACTTGTACAAACTCACAAATGACCCCATCTATCACAACTTACTTTGGCTGCCAATCCCACATAAAATCCTAATAGACATCCCGAAGTTCAAAGGAAAACAAGGGAATGATCCGGGTACACACATCACCACCTATCATTTATGGTGTTTTTCTAACTCCATGGTGGATGATAGTATCCGAATAAGGCTCTTTCCCTACACCCTTACTGGAATTGCAGCTAGGTGGTACATCGAGTTACCATGCACATCAGTTAATACCTTTGGCACTTTAGCGATGGAATTCTCAAATCATTTCTAGCTACCCATCTGCTATGAAACTGGGACGAAACTCCTCACTTCATTACGTTAAGACACCGCCACCCACATCTCTGATCATATGAATGAATGGAGAAATAGGCGGAGGCTAGTCAAAGCTCCCCTCCCAAACTATCTATTAGCAAATTGGTTTTGTAAGTCTCTACTCCCCCAAATCACTAAAGATGTCGACTTAGGTGGTGCGATCACAGAAGACCAATCCATTCATCGTGCTGAGCACTTAGATTTGATATATTCACAATTTGGTACTTTATAGCACGTCATTCCCAATGCCCCTCACAACTCCAATGCTCCCACTACCTAGCAACCCAGAGTGCACACCAATGGGATTATTGTCGCAACCTCCAGGGCTGCTGTAAAACAAATCAACAGTCACATTTCCTAGTTGTCATTTGACCCCTATACCAAATCAACTGCTCTTCCTACCACCACAATAAAATCTTTGCATTCTACACAAAAACCCAATGGTAAGAACAATAATGATAAGAAAAAGACCACACCTTCTGAAGAGAAGTCAACAAAGAAGTTCAACTCAAAGCAGAAGGTTGTTGCACCTTCTGACAATGGAAAGGACAAACCTGCCCAGTTCCCTTGAAAAATCTATGCAAAAGACCACATGACATATCGTTGTCCACATATTTAGGGATGAATATATTTCATTGCTAAAAAGGAAACCGGTAGGACCCCAGCGGTCCTAAATAATCCTTTCCCCACTTAGTAGCAGCAACACCTTGTTCTAAACCAACCCCAACCCTCGCAAGGGGGCAACGATGGTTTGCATCATCCTTCAACTAGTGAAGGACCATCTACATTTTACACCTTTGATATGGTATATCTACAAACCAGAGCCAAATATTATGGAGCTCCAATCGCTAATGCTGAGGAAGCCTCCTTGAGTCAAAACCCACCGCCACCTAATTATCTTCATATCAAAAGGTCGATTGCTGATCTTGTGATTCGCCCCCAAAAGGGGAACTTCGTCACACAATGCATAACACATCTACATGTGCTACCCAGAACTATAGTATTGTAGAATATTTGGCACAAGGATCGTCAGCTATGTCAGTGCTCAAAGTATTACAAACCTATCTAGCACAAAGGAAATATCTGCTTTTCAGCAATTGGTGGTATCGACCCTTAGGATTCCATGCTTGTAATTTTCAACATGGACAAATGTAATCCTCCCCTTTCACACCAACTTGCATTTCAAGTGAACATATTTTCGAAAGGGTAAGGAATACATAGAACTATCATTGACGAAGGTAATTCAACCTACATCATGTCGGTTTCATGTTGGCTCGCTCGGGGTTCTCCAACCCTATCCCCGCCATCAAATTCTGTTAAAGCTTTTAGCGGCCACACTTTCATCCCAAAAGGTTACAAAGCTAGCCACCCCATCACCTTGAATGGGAAAATGGTAACGGTCGACATAGAAGTCGTAGATAGAAAGCTCGATTATAATCTATTGTTGGGTCGCAATTAGACTTACACCATGACTTCCATTGTGTCTATTGTCTTTCGCATCAGCCTATTTCCATTGGATGGAAAGATAGTCATAGTGGACTAGCTGTCCTTTTGCACCCCTAATTAATCCCCATTACCCAGCAGCTTTGTACCCTTAGTGGGTGGTGTACCTGACTCTTACGTTAGTATCGGTAGCGGTCTATTGAAGGGTTCTTCCCTGATGGGTTTTTTCCCTCTTCCACTGCCCACAGTTCCATAGATAGTCAATATGGTTTCATCCATTCCTCAAAAACCAACCAATCCTTGGATCCTCCCAGCCCCTTCAGACATTGACACTTACAGAGAACAAATTTCGCTATCACTAGATGAATTGGCCTACCAGGCCATTCAATTTGAATCCGAATCTCCGGTCACTTTGGTCATGGTCAATAGTTCCACCTCCCCTCCCATAAATTCTCCTTCTTTCAATCTCCTAAATCAAGTCATACCTTCAGACAAAGCTATTAGAGAGATTATGTGTTTAGAAGAGTGAGCTTGGGAGGACTCTCACCATCATGTTTCGATATCTAATTCAAACACATTGCCTCTTCAAATCTTGTCATTTGATGCACTTGAAATCATTTCCTCGCCTTATACGACTATCCAAACTTTGGACTCGGAGGGAGACATGGGCAATATTCCAAATACATTGCTCATGGATATTTCTGTCATGACAGGCATCATAGAAAACATCCAGTTTGGAGCATATTGCACTCTTGAGGAAATTACAAGCTTCACCTTCCTTTTTAAGGAATTCCGCATGTAGTCGCTTGGTCTTATGAGGAAATTACCAACATAGATCCCTATATTGTTGAACATGAGATTAATATATACGATAATGTTAAACATGTTTTCCAAAGGCTTCGACCAACCCATCCCCACAAAACGGTTGCCATCAATACTAAGGTGGAAAAGTTGTTACATTCTAGTTTCGTCTACCCTATTCCCTTAACGGAATGGGTTTCCAATGTGGTTCCCGTCGATAAGAAACAATGAACCATCTGCGTATGTGTCAATTATTGGGACTTGAACATTGCGTGTCTGAAGGATAATTATCTGACACCGTTCATTGACCAAATCATCGATGACTATGCCAGTTGTGAATCATTCTCATTCATGGATGGTTTATCAGGTTACAACCAGATTGCCATAAAACCAATAGACCGACACAAAACCACCTTCATTTTCCCATGGGGAATATTTGCCTATTGAAAACTCCCATTCGGTTTAAATAATGCTGGAGAAACATTTCAAAGGGCCATGGGCTACACGTTTCACGATATCAGACATATCATTCAAGCTTACTTGGATGACCTCCCATCCCATTCCAAGAAGTGAGCGCAACACCTAGATCATTTAAGAGCTATCTTTCTTAGGTGTTGGTTCTATAACATATATCTGAATCCACATAAATGTGTTTTCTTTGTCGAGTTTGGATGCTTACTTGGATTCATTGTCTCCAAGTACAAGATTAGGTTGATCCCTCTAAGGTAAAGGAAATTACTCAATTTCCCAAACCACAATCCATTCTGCAGATCCAACGTGTATAGGGGAAAGAAAACTTCTTATGATGGTTCATTGAAAATTATCTGAGTTGACGAAAGGCTTTATGCACCTACTTAAGAAAGGAGTGTCATATCTGTGGGATGATTAAGCTCAATGATCATTTGATGCCTTGAAAAAGGAACTTATATCAGCCCCACTCCTTAGTGCTCCCAACTATGGGTGCAACTTTGTTCTATACCTTGCAGCCTCGCCATCCTGTCTAGGAATGGTCTTGGTTCAAACTCACGATGACTGGAGTAAGCATGTGATATACTATATGTCGAAAGGCTTGGCTATGCCCGAATTCAGATATTCACATGTGGAAAAGTTGTCCTTGGAAGTTGTCTTTGCTATCAACTGCTTCCGACATTGCATAATGCTGTGATAGACTACTGTCATCACCTTGGTGAATCCCATGAGACACATTTTGTCTCATCAAGTCATTCATCATTGCATTGTTGCTCAATTTTCACCAGGATCAATCATCCTCCGACTACCCCCAAGCTAATGTTCAAGTAGAGGTCATCAATGGCATCTTAAAGACCATGATCCACAGGTTAGTAGGGAATCATAAAACCCACTGGAATCAAATGTTATATCCTATGCTATGGGCATACCGAACTTCAATAAAAACTACTACAAGCTTCACACCTTTTCAACTAGCTTATGGCCTGTAAGCAATTTTACCAATCGAATGTCAGATTCCTTCCCTACAAATCACCATTGCACTCTTGCTTGGAACCACTGTTGAAGAAGAGTTCCTGCTATACCTAAATCAACTGGATGAAACTCTTCGAGATGTTGAATTGTCATTTGAAGCCCACAATTATCGGGTCAAAGCCTAGTACAACAAAAAGTTCAAGCCTCGTTCTTACCTAGAGGGAGATCTTCTTTTACTCTACGATAAAAAAAATGACATCTTGGGGGTAGGAACACTTCAAACCTTATGGATCGGTCCATATGTTGTCACAAAATACCTCTCAAAAGGGGCATATGAACTTTAGGACTGGGAAGGAGTCCCGCTCAGTGAGCCCCAAAATGGGCTCTATCTAAAAAAGTATTATAACTAGTACTGCACTAGACACATGCTTTGTAATTTTATGTATTTATAAGTTTTGCTTATTTTTTATGTGACTAGATTTTTTAGTATTTATTGAAGTATTTGTCTCATACATATTTCTCTTTATGTAGATGTCTTCATTACCCTTAGCATATGTAGGATACGTAGATGGTGCTAGTCGTCACACATGGCACATTGCATCAGTTTCTTGGGTCATTTACACACTTGTATTGGAACTGTTTTGTTCGAAGGGCATCTTTCTTGGTACTACAACCAATAATATTGCTGAGTACATGTCCATAATTTCACTTCTCACTGAAGCATCACCAAGGGACATCTAGTGGTCAGTTTAGACTCTCAGATTGTTGTTATGCAATTGACAAATCATTATCATGTTCGTAATCCAATCTTGTTATGTCATTATTTAAGGGTACGACTCTTGGAACGTCAATTTGAGGTTATCACATATGAACACATTCCTAGAGAATTTAATACAGTCGTTGACTCATTGGAAAACTATGTGTTAGATTGGAATTTGTCTCATTCATTATAGATACATGTATGAAAGTAAATATTTACACAGTTAAAAATTTACCAAAAACACTTTAAAAACATTTACATCATAAAATACCAAGATATCTGTAGATATATATATATATATATATATATATATATATAATATATATATATATATATATATATATATATATATATATATATTATATATATCGAATCCAGACTTTTACATCAGAAAATTTCCCAAAAATTGGGTGTTTTAAGGATAAAATGGCTACTAGGCCTAGCTACAAACGCCCGTTGGCTATACCACACGTCCACTAATAGAGCCTACTGCTCATGAAAGATAACACTGCTCTGACTATCCTCTAAAGAGGAACCAAAAACCACTTAGGCACACCAACTATGTGTTGTTGTATATGAGCAGGGATCTCCCTCATAGGAAGGGGGGCACACCCATGCTCAAGCCCTCCAGGTTCCTCAAAACCTCATGAAGACTCTTAGCTTCACCCTCCCCCCTTTGGGTAGTTGGACTCCTCGCCTCACTTGGTGAGCCTCGCCTGTAGGTCGTACTTGTGCCACATCCATGTCAAGCTAAAAGCTTCATGTCAGTACTTATTCACCCATAAAATCAACAAAAAAATAACATAAACATTCAAAAGCTTAAAAATACTTTAAGTACTCTCAAAATCCTTCTGAACGTGAGGCCCCTAGTTTGTACTAGGTGGAAAAATCAAGTCAGGGTCACCTGTGAAGTCCATGCGCTCATAGGCATAGTCGTCGATCATCACAATCTGGACATTGAGCCATTCAAATAAATATTCTTCGAAAAAATGTCAAATGGGTCCTCCTCCCGTGCGAGGATCAAGCAATGCCCATCAGCTCTATCTAGGCTCCTTCAGATCGAGGAGACCTAAGCTCTCAAGTATGAAGGAGACAATGAGAGTGCCATACCCAAAACTATGTTGGCTCTGAGACTTACACGTGGTCAACTTTTCCCTCAACTAACGAAGCACTGCCTCACACCAGTTGAATATATGCAGCTAGACACGGTCAACTGCAAGTAATAGTTGGGCCTTTGTCACAACATGGGGACTTTTTGACCCTGGCAAATGTATAATAATTCATAAAATGGCCTTCATAGATCTAGATCTAATATAGGGACTCTGTTGCTGAGGAGTCCACTCTCAGGGATGCAGTAAGCTTGAACCAACTCTAGGGTGGATCAGGTATTAGGCCTACCACTGAGCAGGATTTCCCGTGCTCCTCTACACAACAAACCTGTCAAGAAATATATATCATCTCAGTCAATGGCCAACTCATGGTCCCCAATCTTGAACACCTATTCGTGTTCATCCCAGCGCTAAATAATCCAGCTCAAAAGGTGCTCCTAACCTTTCATAAAGTCCAACTGATCATACTTCATCAACACACAACAGCACAATGCAAGTATGCAAGCTGGATCTTTTCGCATCAGCAATTCTTGTTGGTTATGGGCCAGTTCTCTCCATAGACTAGTCATAATGGCTAAAAACCTGCACAAATCAATCCAAAAATCAGTGCAAATGGGGCAAAAAAGCTCATTAAATCACTGCAAGGGGTTTTGGGGTGCACCCCCATGCACTAACACCCCCCTAGTGACAAACAGGGAGGATTAATGCCCTCCCCCAGGTTGTAAAGGGTGTTTAATGTTCCCTACAGGCTTGGAAGGGGGCATTAGGTGTAATTAATGATCTAGGGCTCCCCGGATCTCCAAAAAAATCACCCCAAAAGTAGCTAAAAAAGGTTGAATAATGCAAGATTAGCGTTTTGGCATCTAATGTTAGATGGGTCCTCCTCCTGTGCGAGGATCAAGCGATGGCCATCACCTCTATCTAGGCTCCTTCAGATCGAGGGGACCTAAGCTCATCTGTGGGCGCATAACTGGCACCCTCTCAAGTATGAAGGAGACAATGAGAGTTCCATACCCAAAACTCTATTGGCTCTAAGTCTTACACGTGGTCAACTTTGCCTTCAACTAATGAAGCACTGCCTCACACCAGTTGAATATATGTGGCTGGACACGGTCAACTGCAAGTAATAGTTGGGCCTTTGTCACAACATGGGGACTTTTTAACCCCGACAAATGCACAATCATTCATAAAATGGCCCTCATAGATCTAGATCTAATCCTCTCTATAGGGACTCTGTTGCTGACAAGTCCACTCTCAGGGCTGCAGTAAGCTTGAACCAACTCTAGGGTGGATCAGGGATTAGGCCTACCACTGGTCAGGTTTTCTCGTGCTCCTCTGCACGACAAACCTGTCAAGAAATATATATCATCTTAGTCAATGGCCAACTCATGGTCCCCAATATTGAAAACCTATTCGTGTTCATCCCAGCGCTGAATAATCTAGCTCAAAAGGTGCTCCTAACCTTTCAAAAAGTCCAACTGAGCATGCTTCATCAACACACAATGGCACAATGCAAGTATGCAAGTTGGATCATTTCGCATCAACAATTCTTGTTGGTCATGGGCCAGTTCTCTCCATAGACTAGTCATAATGGCTCAAAACCTGCACAAATCAACCCAAAAATCAGCGGAAATGGGGCAAATGGGGTTTTGGGGTGCACCCTCATGCACTAACGCCCCCCTAGTGACAAACAAGGAGGATTAATGCCCTCCCCCAAGCCGTAAAGGGCGTTTAATGTTTCCCTACAGGCTTGGAAGGGGGCATTAGGTGCAATTAATGATCTAGGGCTCCCCAGATCTCCAAAAAAATCACCCCAAAAGTAGCTAAAAAAGGATGAATAATGCAATATTATTGTTTTGGCATCTACCTGGGACTAACGGCACATCGAATGGTCACTCAGATCTCCCACAGTCGTCCATGGAAAATATGCTCCTCTTTAGCTCCAAAACACTCTCACAGCGCTTAAATGATGCAAATGGTGAAAGTGGAGGCTCAAGAACTCTCTTATAGTTACTTTGGAGACATGAATTATCTTAATTGAAGTCATTAAAGTAGAAGTAGTCCATTTCCAATGATATTTATCATGTGCCATGACCCCATATTAGCATAAATTACTCATTTTTTGATGAAAGAACTTTCCGGATTGAACGACAGAAATGACCATGTTCGATTCTCAATGAGCGCTTTCTTTTATGGGATGTTTTCTCGCTCTAAAACTGAAAAACCCCGAATTTTGGTCATTGGGCTTGTTAAAAACTTACAACGAAGATATGAGTGCTTTCTTTTTTTGGACTATTTCTTGCTCTTAAATCGAAAAATCCCTGAGTTTTTCCCTTCTTTAGGCTCGTTAAATCTACGAAGAAGGAATGAGCAGTTATTTTACCTCTTTTTCCTCGCTCATGAAAATGAAAAAGATACCTCGAGTTTTCTTCATTTGACTCGTTAAAATTCGATGAAGGTCTATTGAGTTTGTAGTCAAGTGACTCATTAAAATTTCATGACGAATATCAAGTTTACTCCATCTCCTCGTACTCATAATAAAATGAGGCAAACATCTATTGAGCATAGGTTTCTCTTTATCTGGACTCAGTAGATTAACTTATGGAAAAAGAACCATTCCAGGTATACTATTAAACCTTTGTCGCACCCGATTAACAACTATGTCAAAGGAACCACCTTAGAGTCATTCTTTACAATCTTTTTAGACTCTCAAAATATGAAAATACCATCGAGTTCTCTCGTCTAGACTCATTAAATTAAATAGATAAGGAACATAGTCACTCTTTTTATGATCCTTCTCAAACTCTTAAAACATGAAAATATCGATGAGTTTGCCTGTTTGGAATCATTAAACTAATCATATAGGGCATAGATTCACTCTTTTTACAGTTCTTTTCAGACTCTTAAAACATGAAAAGATCGATGAGTTTACCCATCTGGACTCACTAAACTAATCATATGGGGAAAGTGGATAATACAATTGTGTTATGTTACGCATTGTGAAAAGATTTTTTTGGTAGCAATCACTCCCTTGAACATGGCACTCCCTCAGATAAACCTTCCTTGTGACAACCTCCCAATATGAATCTTACCATCCTATGAGTTTAGCCTATATACCCCAATGTTCTTGCATCTATGTATCCAAACACTCTTTGGTGATCATGAGTCTAGTGCTGCATAGTTAAAACCATTGTCGTGCATTCTATTGTTCAAGGGAAAACCTTTATCTTCTGTTTCCTCCATCAAACCATCAAGCATATCCTATCATCATGCCCTCTGTCACTTTGACCCGAATGCTCAAAATATTCCTAAAAAAACAATCATTCTTGTCTTGTTTCGTGTCGACTAATGTAGGACACCTTATTGCCTACCTTTCGACAGGTCTCTTCCTATCGACTTCAACACTCTATCTAGGAAGAAGACCTAGAAACACTTTAGTTCCTTGGTACTTGAAGACATCAGTGGCAGGTCACGTTGTGTTTGGTTAGGGGTTTTCATTATTGGCTCCTGGTTAAACAATTCTATGAGTGTTCAATGACAAAAACATTATTCACACTCGCTAGATTGTACTGTGCATCTTGGAGACCATCACCATTATTTGTGCCCATCCTCGCATTTGTTAACGGTCTCCATTATTGACTGGTAATCAGATGAATTCATGCATGTTCAAATTCAATGACTATATTCACATGTATCAATCTATGTTGTTGAGATGAAGTGGAAATCAAGACCTTGGGTAGAGGCTCGCATCACTCAGCCTTGTTTCCTCTCCCAAGTTGCATTTATTGTTTTTTAGAGAGAACTTATCAAAATGATCCTATTATGACACAGGTTCCACATTGTGCTTATTAGCGACCAACATCGTCATATCTCTTTATTGAGAAAATCACTCTGACACAACCACTGAGCATGGGAATGCTCGACTCAAGACATGATTTTAGTTGTTTTATACATATGTACTGTATCAGGTTTCTCGTACCACCCGAAGCTCCGATCCTCTCTCTTTTTCCAAAGAAAAAGACAGTTAAATATAAAGTATTTCAGCCATCATCACAACTTCTAATCTCACACTTTAGGGGGCATTTGTTATATAGGAAAATTACCTCCTCATCAGCTCAGAGGAGAAAGACATGATGATTGAAGAACTGACCAAGTTCACAGGCCTAGTTTTCAAGCTATCACTTTCTAAACACTAGCAACCTGCTTTATAAAGCTTCCTAGAAAGGCTAAGGGTGCATTTGATCCAGATTTAAACAGGAATGCAAAAAAATATAGAGATAACCATATACATAAAGATGCAACAGAAATAATACTTCATTTCATTAATGTAAAATACTGAAATATGCTTACAAACAGAAATGGAACTAAACCAGCTAGGGCGATGGTAGCTTATCTCTAAGAAGAGATGTGGCAGATACATGCCTTTGAATTGTGTTACAATGAGGCTAGAAGGCCTATTTATTGTTGAGAAACAATGGAAAACCCTTAAGATCCCAAAACCTAACCCTAGAAGATGAAACACCAAATTGTGGGCCCCATTTGGGTAAATTGGTACATCAAATTCTCGAGGTCATAACTTTGGCACCCGATCTTCGTTTGATGCGTACAATAGCTCATTAGAAAGATCTATCTGAGAACTATAACTTTGGGAAGAGAAACATCGGTCCATGGACCCATGTTGCTCCTAGATTTCCAAAAAAATTTCGTTTAGGCCCTCAAAATGGCTCTGGAAGTTCAGGACCTGAAAATTGCTAAAAATAGCAAATTGTGCTACAATTATGAAAATGGAAAAACTAAAAGAGACAGTTGTCGGGGTCCAATTGGATAGGTGGTGTTAGATTCGGTCTAGTAGCCCTCCATCAATGATCAAAGCTCTTTGCATTTGCATAAGTAGGTGTCTCATCAGTGTCATCTTATTGCATTCCATTAGGCATGCCATAACCCTGATGGAGGATCTTGTGTCTTTTATTCCCTTTTGGCACTGCTGGATTAAGTTTGTTTCAGTCAATAAATTCTTTACAAGGTCATTGGTCTTGTTATGAGGTCAAGGTCCTAAGTCTAGGGTTTAGTCCAATTTGTCTTTGAGGTCATGTTTTTAAGGTCAATAAATGCCCAGCAGGGCAGAGGATGTCCATCAAAGCATCACTTCAGATGATTTCATATTGTATAGCTAATTTTTACCTTGAGTTCAAAAACTCTGTTTTTGAAGGCAAGGTCATTTTCTCATTTTTTGTAAAAATTTGTAAAAAATTCAAATTCTCCAGAAGTCAGCATGCGGCCCTGGTCCCCTTTGCCAAGACTCCTCAGAAGCTACCTCTGCAAAAGTTTTCAAGAAAAAACATCATTTCAACCAATTTCAGGACAAAAAGAAAACCATAAGTCAACAACATTTAAATTTTGAAAAAAGTGTCATGTTATAAACATTAGAAAGTGGGTTTGAGGGGAAATTAATTCAAATCAAGTTTATAAAAGCCCCCTCCCTTCATTTTATCATTATTTGCCTCCAAGACTCCAAGAGCAAGTCTGAAAGGCGACTTAGTGAAAAAACTGGGCGAAATTGCTGTGAGAGGCCGCGCGCGACGCATCAGGACCTGCGCGCGACGCGTTGGGCAGGCGCGACGCGTCAGGGCAGTCATCGCAGTGGGAAAAAGACACAGGCGCGGCGCGTCAGGACCCGTGCACGACGCGTTGGGGTTTACACACAGAAAATTGCCTTCAGACCTCAAATCGACCCCAAATCTCTTCAAGGTTGCAGGTAGGGCTCCAAAAATCAATTAGATTGCTTGCTAAAGCTTGAATGAGCATTTAAATGTCATCATTTTGAAATGAGAAGTTCATGTGTATTTTGCTTACAAATGTCAAAGTGCAAGTAAGGCTGGGTTTTTGTTTTTGCTGCTCAAGGTCATCCCTTTTCACCCCCATTTTTCCCCACATCTCATTACCATTTTCATTTTCACCTAATCTCCCTAACAAAATACTAAAAGCCCTAAAACCCTATCCCTATCCCTAAAATTCAATAATATAACCCTAAACCCTACTTACCATAAAACCCCTGCAAATTATAGTTGTATAATGTTGTATATGTCATGATTCCTTCC
>APFE031327157.1:174527-215184 GCA_000404065.3 Pinus taeda
ATAAAAGCCCCTCTCTCCTCATTTTGTAATTATTTTGCCTCCAAGACTCCAAGAGCAAGTGTGAAAGGCGATTTAGTGTGAAACTGGGTGAATTTGGTGACTGCACTTGTGCGCTACGCATCAGGGCCTGCGCGCTACACGTTGGGTTCGCGCTACGCGTCAGGGCAGTCTCTGCAGTGCAAAATTGGTCGGGCGCTACGCGTTGGGTGCGTGCTACGCTCCAGAGCCCGCACGCTACGCGTTGGGTGTCCACCTTCAGAAATTTTCCAGTGAGCCACAAATCGACTTCTTCCTCTTCAATTTCTTCAGGTAGGCCTCAAAACATTGAAGTTCTTTCTTTGTAAAGATAACATGAGCGTGAAAATGTGTCAAATGCCATCAAGGTGAAATGGAAAATTCATATGTATTATGTTTAAAAAAAAAAAATTCAAATGCATGTGAGCTATGGTTTTACATTTGCTGCCCAAGGTCGTCCTTTTTCACTCCCTCATTTCCCCACATTCCCATTATCCCCTCCCTTGTCATTTTCACCTAATCTCCCTAACAAAAAAAATCAAAAGCCCTAAAACCCTACCTATCCCTAAAATTCAATAAAATCTCCCTAAACCCTACCTCCTATCAAACCCTGCAAATTATGATGATGTGATGATGTATGTGCCATAATTCCTTCCCTAAATTCCCTTTTTATATATATTTTCCCTAAGTCCCCTCAAAGTCCCCCTCCCTAACATCTCCCTTGTGTTTTTTGTCCCCTTGGAGCAGCATTCAAACAGTCAAAACAACAGGTCATTTGAGCAGAAGCAGCAATACATTTCAGCCATTTTTCTCTTGAAACCATGTCAGAAACCGAAACAGACTATGAGCAAAGTGATGACCGTGAGTCAACACCGAAGGTTGAGGTGCCAAGGAGGCCTCACAGGGGTGGTAAGGGTGGTCAGAATGTGAGAGAGGAGCCCACCTCTTTGGCCTATTTGCAAGCTTGTCCACTTGCAGTCACATGTTTCCGTCATCAATCATGCTATGGATATTGCGAGAGAATTTCCCAAATTCAGCACCACAGGGAATTGGTCCACTTGTTTGTTTTTCATTTGCACAACGGGCATGTGAATCTTGCAGGGGTGGATTTTACATTGTCACCTGAGATTGTTGCTCAAGAAACAGGGATACCCAATGTTGGAGAAGAGTGGAACAAGCGCCAACTGTTGGACAGATTCTAGTGTGAGCCCTACATTAAACCTGTATATATGAGGCACCTAACTGGTGTGTTTCCTTTCAGATTCTTGAGGGATGAGTATGAGCCCTTGATGAGGCTCATCATTCACTATTTCACTTGTGAGGGCATCTTTTCACGTTTGTATTCGTATCATATCTTCTTGTTGATGCATTTCACACGGGTACGGATGCTGAACATTCCTTTCTTCATGTGCCGGAATATTGAGAGGATGGTGCCCTTGGTGCAGAGAAAGAGCCGAGCACAACAACACACGAGCATCTACCATTATGCTTTGATCAAGATTGTGGTCATGCATCAGTTGGCCCAGCAGGGTGTTCCATGGGAGGATTTCATCTCTCGATATTTCTTCACAGCGCCACCACCCCTTGAGGTTGTTCATGAGGAGGGAGGACCTTCACAGCAGTATGACATCCCTGAGCCCAGACATGTCAGCTCCCCTCCATTGGTCACATATCAGAGATGCCACAGGACCTTATTTGCATCAGCTCGGCGAGTATTTTCTCCACATCAGGTGGAAGGGGTCTCGCCTTCTTCATCAACACCACGAGTGTTATCTCCACACCAGGTGGAAGGGGCCTCATTTCCGATAGCAGCACAGGTATTAGAGAGGGGCAAGGAGCCCATGATTGAGGAAGGATTGTCAGGTGATCCAGATATTGACATCATTGATATTGAGGATAGCTCCCCTGCCTCAAAGCTCAAGGAGATCATCCGAGAGCAAAGGACCGAGAATGAGTTGCTGCACAAGAAATTGCAAATGGAAAAATGGATAATTAACTATTTAGAGCAGCACAACAAACAGTTGGAGGATGAGCACGAGCTTTATGAGCAGCGGAAGATTCGTGAAGACCAGGAATTGGCTCGTAGGACCCGGTGATTTGACACCCATAGATCGAGAATCTATGCTTATTTGGGTCAATGCTCATTTAGAGAGGTTGCTGGCCAAGGCCAACAGAGATAAGGACCTGCTCCGGAATATGAAGAACCACTATTGGGCCCGAATGCATGTATGCAAGGCAAGAATGAAGGTGCTCCAAGGACGGTTGGCCAAGGCACTCAAACGAAGAAAAAGACCCGATCCCCTCCATATCTTGGCTGAGGATTCCTTGAAGGAGTATGGTGCTAAATGACTCAACCCTAGCACAAATTTCAAAAAATTTTGAGCATTTTTGGTCATTTGTGAATTTTTGGTCAAAAAAACAGGTTTTCTTCACCAAAGGGTCGCGCACCGTGCGCGACCCTTTCGATTGGGAGGTCCATTTCAGGAAAAGTTTTCATTTTTGGATTCGTCATGCAAAAATACACTTTCTCAGCGAAGATCAAGAAATTTCACCAAGTTTTGAGCCTCCAGAAGGTCAAAAAACAAGCAAAAAATGACTTTCTGCCACCTTTTTGACACACAGGAAGAAGTCTTGGGAGATTGCAATTTTTGAGGGGCAAATGGACACCAAATTCAAAAATTCCACTTGGGTTAGATAGTAGACATCCAAACCTTTCCAACAAGCCCACTTGTGCCTCATTTGGACACATGGAAGTGCCTCAAAAGCTGCTATCAATGTGCATGACCTCTTCAGAATCAGTGTGCGACCTCTTGGGTAATTTTCACAGAAATTGTGCCTACAGCTCAGCAAAACGCAGTTTTGACTAGGTTTGACTTTTTGGAGTGAATTTTGATCCTCCTTGATGTAAATGATGTAATTTAATGATATTTTGACACTTATTTATCTCTTCTAGAAGATTCATTCATGAGATAGGCAAAAATTTAATGAATGAATTGGTTTCCTAGCTTATATAGGCAAGTTGTTTTGACTACCTAGATTTTAGTGATCAGTTTGGAATTGGTTGAAACAGCTCCTAGGATAGTGAGCTCGACCCCTAGAGGCAAGGAAAGATGTTAGATTTCCTATATTATGTACTTTCTTAGCATTTTCATGGTTGGACTCTTGAGGGAGAAAGCTTCTATTGTATTACTCATTGTATCTCTGCAATTTTTGGCTAAGAGACCAGGGTTTTGCAGTCCTTTTTGGGATTCTTGTGGTTACATGTATTGATGGTGTGCTTCTCATTGTACTTGTAATTTTTTTATGTGAATCATCTTCTTACTTTTCTTCTGCAAATTAGGCAAATGAAGTGTTAAGGTAGAATTCATGGTTGCTATGCTCTGCCTTTAAGTTTGCTTAATATCAATGTTTTCAGCTGTTTAAGGAGAATTCAAGGTGATTGCTTGCTCTCCTTAGCTCCTCACCAGTCATTCTCATCCATCCAAATCTTTCAAAGGCATCAATACAGTCTCCTACCTTGCCCCAAAGAACCCCCTACGAAAACTGTGTCCAATCCCCGCACCCAAAATTGCCTTTCCCCAATTTTCCACCAAAACCCTAAAAATCCCAAATCAAACATTTTTATCAGTTTACTAGCCTAAAATCAGTGTTCTTTATTGGTTATCTCTGCCCATTGAATATCTTTGATGATATAGACCGGAGAGAGCCCTCTGCTGCCCCGTGGGGCTAGCTACGAGGCTAAGTGGTTTGATGTTGCCTTGGAGTTTACCTTTTTCAGCCTGAGGTGAAATTTCAAGCGCTAACATATTGGCGACCATACTGGGGAGAACAAACTTTTTTGTGGATTGATGTGTTTGTTTCATAAGTCTTAGACGAAGCCTGAAGTTATGCCAGGTAGCCTTCGAAACGCTTTTGCTTTGCATAAGAAGAAGTAGATAAACGCTGCTTCAGTCAATCTCCGTGAGCTTGTGAATAAAGCACTTGGATTGCATTTTACCCCATTTTATTTGTAAACTCTGAACTTTTGGATGATTAGTTAAGAGTTTTCACAGGCTGATTGGTTATTTGTTCCTTGATATCCAAACTGGCTTCCGATTCTGGTCATATATTCAAATCTCATTCATGTCCAGCTATTTTTGAGTATCTTGAAGACATTGATTTTGACGAGAGTTTTGAGTTGTCCTTGTTCAAAACCAAATCTGAAAGTGCACTTGATTTTCTATTTCCCAACCCTGATTTTGCTGCTGCCCTTGAAATTGAGAGACACAATAAATTGGTTGAAAATTTCATCCTAAGATCTGTTCAATCAGATATTCACGCTACCAATCTTGTTGAGTTCATTGAAACTATATCTGTTCATATTGGATCCACTATCACGGTGCATGAGCAGACCAATCCTCCTTTTATTTATGTTTCTCCTATAATCACTTATCCAGAATCTACAGTTTGTTCGCCCTCTACATCCCATACCACTTCTCCTCCTCATACTCCTCATACTACAGCTACACCTACTCCACCTGCTACTCCTAGACCCAATCTACCTAAAGCAATGGCTGCCCAATTTTCTCCCCTTGATCTTCCCCAAAATCTGCATGATATGCCAGCTGACTACCAGAGTAAAATCCCTATGTTTGATGGCACTCCTCAAAGTGTCTCTGCTCAGCAACATATAGACAAAATGACGAATTTCTTTGATCTATATGAGATAGATGAAGAGGATGTAACTATGCGTTTGTTTGTACAAACATTTGATGGAGAAGTAAGAAAATGGTTCAGAGGTTTGACAGCTAGAAGAATACCCACCTTGGAAGCACTTCAGAGGCAGTTTCTAGATCGATGGGAAATCAGAAAGGATCCACTTCAGATCAATGCTGAGTACAACAATCTCATGCGCAATCATGGTGAGTCCGTTCAAGATTACATTATCAGATTTAACACAGTTTACAATGCTATTCCAGATGATTTAAGGCCATCTAGAAAATCATCACTTCTCAAATTCCCGGATGGCTTTGATTCGGAGATGGCTTATTCATTGAGAGATAGAGATCCTCCTACCTTGGAGGATATGCAGAAAATTGCTGTCAGTGTTGAGGCAAACTTGAATGATAAGAGATCAAGGATGAAGGCGGAAAAGCGAGTCACAATCAAAGAGGAAGCTTCTACATTAGATCAGCTCCTCCGTAAGGTTGAAAAGATTGAAAGAGCACTTGAACATGTTCATCTTGACAATCCGAAGCCTCAGATTCGCAATCCAATTTTCGAGGTCCGCAGAAGCTGCAATATAGAATCAAACAGCGTGAAACAAGAGCACAAGAGGCAGCAGTTCAGCAGCAAATTAAACCTCCAATTCAGCGAAATTTTGTTAGCCAAGAATCCGAGGATGAAGGTGATACGGTGGGAGAGGAAAATCACTTCTTCACTCCTGATGATCTACCCACTTATATTACAAAAGAGGAAGAGTTGGTGAGAAACTCCATCGTCCCTCAGGATGAGCATTATATCTTGTCAAACGATGCAGTGCTTGAAGAAGAATCCGAAGAGTATCAAAGAGGGTACTTGAATGCTTTATCCGCTCAGCAGAGACAATTAAGAAACCGATTTGTTCCCATAAATCTCATCCAGAAGAGGATAGATACTTCAGCAAAGAATGGTTCAACTGCCCCACAGAAAAAAGGGAAAGAGATAAGCAATCCTTCAGCAGGTCAATCATCATCAGCAAGCAAGATAAATCAACCATCAAGTACACCAAGAGATAAAGTTGAAAAAAGAGAAGTTCCGACCAAAGAAGGTGAGAAGGTTTCAGTTTTCAGTTTGGAGAATGAAATTTCAAAGTTGAAAGTGTCCATTCCTTTGACAGAAATCATGAAGAACAACACTTACCGAGGCCAAATCTCTAAGATGCTGAATTTTGATCCAATGCTAGACACGGTGAATGTAGAAGATGATCAGCCGGAATTGATTTTTGGGCCCGCTTTAAATGGTGAGTCTCCCGAAAGTGATGTTCCTCCATTCTATATTAGTTTGCGATTGCATGAGTATGTTTTACATAATGCTATGTTTGACTCAGGAGCTTCACATAATTTGATGCCGAAAGAAATCATGGAAAAGCTGGGACTAGACATCACGAGGAAATATCATGAATTGTATTCGTTTGATTCTAGCTGGGTAAAATGTATTGGTTTGATCAAGGACTTGGTAGTGAGCTTAGATCAAATCCCAGCAAAGAATGTTTTTATGGATGTGGTGGTGGCGGATAATCCTCCGTGATTCGGAATGTTGCTTTCGAGATCTTGGGGAGCTAAGCTCAAATGTACACTTCAGCTCGATTTTTCTTATGCTACAATCCCAATCTTCGGTCAGATGAGGAAATTATATCGGGAACAAAAGATGAAATACATGATCACTAGTAAGGGAAAGCCAGTTAATCATCCTGTAAATTATGTACATACAGATTTAGAGTCATTTGTTTTGTTTGCGGATAATTTTAATGAGATAGATAGTCAGTTAGTTCAAGCAGAAGATATACCAAACATTACAGAAAATTTTAGAGAAATTTCGAGAAAGGAAAGTGAAGAAGGGTCCGCTGTCATGGAGCCAACAACTGAAATCAATGGGCAACAAACAGAAAATGCAGAGACATCACATTCTCAGCACTTAGAGGACAATGAGGATGATCTTTGGACCATGGATTTTGATGGCGCTGTGGGCAGCGATGGTGCTGGTATAGGTGTGTGGATTCGAAGTCCATTTTCTATCCGAAACAAAGTCCCAAGCAAGGTATGAGTATGTTCTTACAAATTGGCATTCGATTGTTCAAACAATGAGGCGGAATATGAAGCTCTCATTGCTGGCCTGAAAATCCTTCGGAAGCTGAAGGCAAAGAAGATAGCAGTATATGGCGACTCCGAGTTGGTTATAAAGCAAGTGAAAGGTGAGTTCTAGGCCAAGCATCCTCGTATGCGAGAATATCGAAATGCTGTCCTAGATATCTTGAATTTGTTTTCTGAACATACTTTGACATGTGTGCCCCGCATCCAAAATGGTGTTGCGGATGCATTGGCTAAGGCAGCAAGCAATCTAAAAATCCCCATGAATTCCAGCAATAAGTTTGAGATTTATGTGAAGCACTGTCCTACAGTTCCAGACAATCAAAGATGTTGGCAAGTTTTCCAAGATGACGAAGAAATCAAGGATTTTCTGCAAGTTGAAGGTGAGTTCAAAGACATCTCCATAGATACAGAACCTGAGGAAGTAAATCAGATGGATGCATTGCAACTTAAAGATAATTTCATTCCTAAAGGATTAATTCCTTTGGAGGAGTTGTTCGATCAAGATGACAAGGCCCGCAAACCAACTTTGAGGCCAACAGAAGAAGGTGTTGAAGAAGTGAATGTCGGAATAGCTGAAAATCCAAAGATGGTGAAACTATCGTAGGCATTGTCACCAAAGGTAAATAAAGAATATATCAGATTGTTGTCTTCATTTTTTAATGTTTTTGCATGGGATTATTCAGATTTGAAAACTTATGACACAAGTATCATTCAGCATACCATTCCCATAAAGCCAAATCAAAAGCCTTTCCGACAAGAGTTGAAAAGAATTAATCCTAAGTTGTTGCCTTTGATTGAGAAAGAAGTTAACAGGTTATACAAGTCTGGAATTATAGTGCCAATCAGATTTTCCGACTGGATTTCCAACTTGGTGCCCGTGAGAAAGAAGACCGGTGAGATCCGCTTGTGTATAGACCTCAGAAATCTGAATGAGGTGTCGCTAAAGGACAATTATCCGCTGCCCAAGATGGATCATATATTGCAGCGGGTATTTGGGGCATCAAGGATGTCGCTACTTGATGGTTATTCCGGGTACAATCAGATTTTGGTGCATGAGGATGACCACGACAAGACTGCATTCACTACTCCATGGGGGACATTTCATTATGCCAAGATGCCGTTTGGATTGAAAAATGCAGGTGCTACCTTTCAGCGGGCGATGGACATGGCCTTTGCTAATGAGAAGGATGTCTTTTTGGTCGTTTATCTTGATGATTTAACTGTGTTTTCTAAATCTGATGAAGAACATTTGTATCATTTAACAATGGTGTTTCAAAAGTGCAAAAAATATGGTATCTCATTGAATCCGAAGAAGAGCCTTTTCGCCATGAGTGAAGGCAAGCTGCTGGGCCACATCATTTCCAAAGATGGAATTCGTATAGATCCTGCACGTGTGGAAGCTATTCAGCAATTAGAGCAGCCCCGAAACAAGAAGGAGATTCAGTCCTTTAATGGCAAGTTGAATTTTCTGCATCACTTCATCCCGAACCTTGCCGAACACCTCAGAGAAATCACTAACATGCTCAAAAAGGACAGCTAGCTAAAATGGACTGAAGAGGCGATAAAATCTTTCAATTTGGTAAAGTTAATTTTATCTTCAGCCCCAACTCTAATCAGCCCAGATTATACACAAGATTTTATTTTATTTTCATTTGCTTCTGAGCATACATTGGCAGCTGTGTTGATGCAAAAGAGAGATGGATTTGAGAAGCCCATTGCTTTTTTCAGTTGTATTATAAGAAACGGAGCGCTGAAGTATAATATCATTGAAAAACAAGCATTGGCGCTAGTAAAAGCCTTCAAATATTTCCGTGTGTACATACTGAATTCCCACATTTTGGCATATGTTCCTAATGCGACTGTTAAAGATGTTTTGGTACAAGTGGAACCGGAAGGAAGGCGGGGTAAGTAGATTGCTGCACTATTAGAATATGATGTGGAAATTAAGCCTACCAAGTTGATTAAGGGTCAAGGTCTTGCTAAATTGATGGCTGAAACAAATCTCCATGTCTTAGACATTAATTTGATAGCTGCCCTATCAGATGAAGACGAGGAGAATTCAGCACTACAGGTATCTGACATCTTTATTTCTTCTCCTTGGTATGTTGATATTGAATATGTGCTTCAAAATTTGTCTTCACCTCCCGGGATTCCTCAAAACAAAGCTAGGACATTGAAATTAAAGGCTACCAAATTTTGCATCATCAAATCTGCACTATATTGGAAAGACCCTGGTGGCATATTGCTGAATTGTTTAGTCGAGGAGGAAGCTAAGAGAGCTGTAGAGGATTTTCACAAAGGTGACTGCGGGGGCCACTTGTTTTGGAAGACCACGGCAAACAAGATCCTAAGGGTAGGTTTTTATTGGCCTTCATTGTTTTTAGATGTATATAAAGCAGTCAAGAATTGTCATGAATGTCAAATTTTTCAAGGAAAGCAGAAATTACAGCCATTGCCTCTCAAGCCCATTGAAGTCAGTGCACCATTTTAGCAGTGGGGCTTGGATTTCATCAGCGAAATTCATCCAGCATCTTCCGAACAACATCGATGGATATTGACAGCCACCAATTACTTCACGAAATGGATTGAAGCCATTCCCACCCGGCATGCCACGGACTTGGTAATTATTTCTTTCCTTGAAAATAACATATTATCACGTTTCGGCTGTCCACATAAGTTGATTACAGATAATGCAGCAGTGTTTAAATCAAAGAAGATGGTTGATTTTTGCTACAAATATAATATCAGTTTGGGGCATTCGACCGCCTATCATCCGTAAGGAAATGGGCTGGCTGAATCTTCGAATAAATCTTTGGTAAACATCATAAAGAAATTGCTGGAAATCAACAAGAAGAGCTGGCACAAAAAGTTAGTAAATGCATTATGGGCTGATCGTGTAAGTCAGAAAAAGTCAATTGGTATGTCACCTTTTGAACTAGTTTACGGGATAGATGCAGTGTTTCCTACTTCGCTTAGTATTCCGGTAGCAAAATTGCTTCAAGAAGCTGGTGGTGAGGAGGATCCCATGTAAAGGCGGATTGGTCAAATGATTCATTTATAGCAGACACCGGAGGAGGTTCTTCATAATACTCTCAAGTTGCAAGAGTGCATAAAGAAAATCTATGACAGGAAAGAAAAATCGGATGATTTCCAAATAGATGATGTTGTTTTGAGGTGGGATGCCTGAAATGAAGACAAAGGGAAACATGGAAAGTTTGACAACTTGTGGAAAGGTCCCTACAAAATTGCAACATACCATGGTCCAAATGCCTTTCTTCTCAAAGAAATGAACGATGATGATTGTCTCGGAGGGTCGACCAATGGTCGACTGCTTAAAAGGTACCATGTCTGGGCATTTTCTGCTCTAGTCATTATCATTGTAATTACCATTTTAATTTGATTCCACTGCAAATGTGAACTGATCTTTCATCTTTAGTCCAGGGCCCGCGGTGAAGGCTATAATTATGAATATGAAGATTAGTTGCTGTGAGTTTGTCATGTTGTTTGTATTAGTTCATTTTCTGTTTAAAGTTGAAGTTAGTTTAAGGCAAAATTGGTCCAATTTTCAGTCACTTGTCAAGTCAATAAAGCTTTTCCAGTTTGGGTCAAATATGTAAATAATGACTCCATTTCCCAATGATTAAAAGGCACTGGTCTGCTCTCCCAGAGGTCTAAGGTTCTTGGCACCTCCAAGGAGCTACCATCCCCATTGGAGCCAATGTTAGAGCCGGTCTAGTAGCCCTCCATCAACGATCAAATCTCTTTGCATTTGCATAAGTAGGTGTCTCATCAGTGTCATCTTATTGCATTCCATTATGCATGCCATAACCCTGATGGAGGAGCTTGTGTCTTTTATTCCCCTCTTGGCACTGCTGGATTAAGTTTGTTTTAGTCAATAAATTCCTTACAGGGTCATTGGTCTTGTCTTGAAATCAAGGTCCTAGGTCTAGGGTTTAGTTCAATTTTGTCTTTTGAGGTCAATAAATGCCCAGCAGGCCAGAGGGATGACCATCAAAGCATCACTTCAGATGATTTCATATTGTATAGCTAATTTTTACCTTGAGTTCAAAAACTCTGTTTTTGAAAGGCAAGGTCATTTTCTCATTTTTGTAAAAATTTGTAACAAAATTCAAACTCTTTGAAAGTTGGCATGCGGCCTTGGTCTCCTTTGCCAAGACTCCTAAGAAGCTATCCCTGCAAAAATTTTCAAGAAAAAACATCATTTCAACAAATTTCATGACAAAAAGGAAACCACAAGTCAACAACAATTAGTTTTAAAAAGTGTCACTGCATAAACATTATAAAGTGGGTTTGAGGGGAAATTAATTTAAATCAAGCTTATAAAAGCCCCTCTCTCCTCATTTTGCAATTCATTTGCCTCCAAGACTCCAAGAGCAAGTTTGAAAGGCAATTTAGTGTGAAACTGGGCGAATTGAGAAACAGAGCCTGCGCGCTACGCATCAGGGCCTGCGCACTACGCGTCAGGGCAGTCTCTGCAGTGCAAAATTGGTCGGGCGCTACGCGTTGGGTGCGCGCTACGCTCCAGCACTTGCGCGCTACGTGTTGGGTGTCCACCTTCAAAAATTTGCTAGTGAGCCACAAATTGACTTCTTCCTCTTCAATTTCTTCAAGTAGGCCTCAAATCATTGAAGTTCTTGCTTTGTAAAGATAACATGAGCATGAAAATGTGTCAAATGCCATCAAGGTGAAATGGAAAATTCATATGTATTATGTTTAAAAAAAAAAAATTCAAATGCATGTGAGCTATGGTTTTACATTTGCTGCCCAAGGTCGTTCTTTTTCACTCCCTCATTTCCCCACATTCCCATTATCCCCTCCCTTTTCATTTTCACCTAATATCCCTAACAAAAAAAATCAAAAGCCCTAAAACTGTACCTATCCCTAAAATTCAATAAAATCTCCCTAAACCCTACCTCCTATCAAACCCCTGCAAATTATGATGATGTGATGATATATGTGCCATAATTCCTTCCCTAAATTCCCTTTTTATATATATTTTCCCTAAGTCCCCTCAAAGTCCCCCTCCCTAACATCTCCCTTGTGTTTTTTGTCCCCCTTGGAGCATCATTCAAACAGTCAAAACAGCAGGTCATTTGAGCAGAAGCAGCAGTACATTTCAGCCATTTTTCTCTTGAAACCATGTCAGAAACCGAAACAGACTATGAGCAAAGTGATGACCGTGAGTCAACACTGGAGGTTGAGGTGCCAAGGAGGCCTCACAGGGGTGGTAAGGGTGGTCAGCATGTGAGAGAGGAGCCCACCTCTTTGGCTTATTTGCAAGCTTGTCCACTTGCAGTCACATGTTTCCGTCATCAATCATGCTATGGATATTGCAAGAGAATTTCCCAAATTCAGCACCACAAGGAATTGGTCCGCTTGTTTGTTTTGCATTTGCACAACGGGCATGTGAATCTTGCAGGGGTGGATTTTACATTATCACCTGAGATTTTTGCTCAAGCAACAGGGATACCCAATCTTGGAGAAGAGTGGAACAAGCGCCAGCTGTTGGACAGATTCAAGTGTGAGCCCTACATTAAACCTGTATATATGAGACACCTAACTGGTGTGTTTCCTTTTAGATTCTTGAGGGATGAGTATGCGCCCTTGATGAGGCTCATCATTCGCTATTTCACCTGTGAGGAAAAATTATCACGTTTGTATTCGTATCATATCCGCTTGTTGATGCATTTCACACGGGTACGGATGATGAACATTCCTTTCTTCATGTGCTGGAATATTGAGAGGATGGTGCCCTTGGTGCAGAGAAAGAGCCCAACACAGCAACACAGGAGCATCTACCATTATGCTTTGATCAAGATTGTGGTCATGCATCAGTTGGCTCAACAGGGTGTTCCATGGGAGGATTTCATCTCTCGAGATTTCTTCACAGCACCACCACCCCCTGAGGTTGTTCATGAGGAGGGAGGACCTTCATAGCAGTATGACATCCCTAAGCCCAGACATGTCAGCTCCCCTCCATTGGTCACATATTAGAGAGGCCAAAGGGCCTTATTTGCATCAGCTCGGCGAGTATTTTCTCCACATCAGGTGGAAGGGGTCTCGCCTTCTTCATCAGCACCGCGAGTGTTATCTCCACACCAGGTGGAAGGGGCCTCATGTCCGACAGCAGCATAGGTATCAGAGAGGGGCAAGCAACCCATGATTGAGGAAGGATTGTCAGGTGATCCAGATATTGACATCATTGATCTTGACACTCGTTCTCCTAGCTCGAAGCTTAAGAAGAACATCCGAGAGAAAAGGACCGAGAATGAGTCGCTGCACAAGAAATTTCAGATGGAAAAATGGGTGATTAACTATTTAGAGCAGCACAACAAACAGTTGGAGGATGAGCACGAGCTTTATGAGCAGCGGAAGATTCGTGAAGACCGGGAATTGGCCCTTAGGAGACCCGGTGATTTGACACACATAGATCGAGAATCCATGCTTATTCGGGTGAACACTCACTTGGAGAGGTTGTTGGTGAAAGCCAATAGAGACAAAGATATGCTCTGCCACATGAAAAATCATTATTGGGCCCGCATGCACGTGTGCAAGGCAAAAATGAAGGTTCTCACGAGACGATTGGCCAAGGCACAAAAACGGAAGAAAATGCCCGATCCACTTCAGATTTTGGCTGATGCTACCTTGAGGGAGCATGGAACTCAATGATACACCCCCAGCTCAAAATTTAGACAATTTGGAGCAATTTTGGTCATTTGTGATTTTTTTGGGCAAAAAACAGGTTTTCTTCCCCAACGCGTAGCGCGCCACGCGCTACCCTGAAGATGGGCAACTCCTTTTCATGAAAACTCAACATTTTTGGATTTTTCATGCAAAAATACTCTTGCTGAGCAATTTCCAAGAACTTTCACCAAGTTTTGAGCCTCCAGAAGGTCAAAAAAAAGCAAAAAATGACTTTCTGCCACCTTTTTGACACACATGAAGAAATCTTGGGAGATTGCAATTTTGGAGGGGAAAATGGTCACCAAATTCAGAAATTCCACTTGGGTTGGAAATTAGACATCCAAAGCTTTCCAACAAGCCCACTTTTTCCTCATTTAGACACCGGAAAGTTCCTCAAAAGTAGGCCCAAAGGCACGCTATGCATTGAGATTCAGGGCACTATGCATCAAGCTAACAGGTGGATGGCCACCAACATCCACCTAGATCATTCCTCCCCCCTTAGGAAGCAATGGTCCCCATTGCATTGAGTTCTTCCATCTGCTGAACTTGGTCCCTAGTGAGTTGTTCTGCAATCTCGGATGTGTCCATTAATGGTGGGAAGCATGGTCGAGGGTGCTACACATTGAACACTTGGTGCAGGCGAAGGAATGGAGGAATGTTGTGCTCCAAAGCATTATTTCCCACAACCTTATTAATGGTGTAAGGACCATTAATGGTGTAAGGACCATGTCGGCGTGGTCAGAGCTTCTGATGGGCTCTTGTAAGGCGTTCTTTTTGTAGATGTAACCAGACTTTGTTGCCTACTTGAAGCTTGTGTGGTACCCCTATGGGTGAGAAGAAGTTGTTCTTGTATTCTGTCATGACCATATTCCTTTGTTGTTGTTGCTACATGGAGGAACCCTTCGCAAGGGTCATGGATGTGGTGACAATCTTACCCTTACTTTGGGAGGGAATAAGACAGAAAATGAATTTCCTAGTCTCGAAGATGAGCTTACTGCCTTCTTAGTAGATATCAAAGAGGTGGCGGTAGGTGGGGCTACCTCTGGTATCCTGTATAACGAATTATCTAAAGAAATAATGATAGCGCGAGGTCTTGATGCATACACAGCATGTTGCCTCCACAAGTATGGTTGGCCTAATAATACATCACAAACATTCAGAGGTGTAACATCACACGATACCTCATCTGTGAAGGGCTTGATGTTGTAGGGAAGGCGGCAATGCTGGCGAACTTTCAGATCTCATCCTTCATGAAGCCACCTGATATTGTATAGCTGTGGGTATGGTGTAGTCGGTAGGCCCAACCACTTCATTACCTCCACTAAAATGAGGTTCTTTTGGCTACCACTGTCGACAATGAATTGCAGCGGCGAACCCTTCACCCACATCTATGAGTGGAAAAGACATTCCCCCTCCTCTGGATCTTTGGGCTCATTCTTCTATGATCTTGGCAGTGGAAATAGTGACGTTGGGCTCTGCATCAATGATCTGCTTCCCTTTTCAATTCCCCTTATCAGGTTCTAACTTAGGGTCAAAACATGCATCTGATTCTGAAGCCTTCAACTTGGCCAGTAGTGACTGCTTGGTTTGACACTCACTTGTGTTATGAGTGGGACTCTTGTGGAACTCACACCACTTTCTCGTGTCCTTCTTTGACTTCATAGTTTTGTTCTTTTCTTTCAACTTCAATGGGTTGTCTTGGGTCACCCCGCCTTGGCTTTGTCCTTTGGTCTTTGGATTTTCATATCCAAAGTCTCGCTTCTTCTGTTTGAATTTTTGCTCGATTTTGACAGCGTATCGGTATGCCATGCCGAGCGAGGAGATGTTCAAGAACTCCATCTATTCCTGGATGTATCTATGTAGGTAGCTGCGGTATTTGAGTACCAAGTATCCTTGATACCCAACTGTGTGCGAAGGGTATGAAAAATGTTTGTGAACTCCAGCACATCTTGGTCCCTTGCCTGCCGTAGTGTGGTCCATTTGATGTATTTGTCCTCATAGCTTTTGACAATGTAGTACTGCTCCTTGAAAAAATCCTAGAATGAATCCCAAGTGGGTGTGACTGAAAATAGTGAGCCCATACTTTCATTCTTATGCTCGCAGTAGGTTTCCCACTAGTCCTTGACGCGGGGAACTGCTTTGAGAAGAGCGAAAACAATCTTTTCCTGACTCGAAAATTCATGAACAGAAAAATACCCATCTAGCAAATTTAACCATTTATCTATGGCATCTGCATCTATTTGACCCTCGAAGATGGGGATTTTAAAATTAACTTGTACCTTAAATGGTGTGGCATTTCCAGAGTAGCTGTTGGAAGCCGATGTGTTGCCTCTAGGTAGCCACTGAAGAATCTGGGCAAAGTTGTCCATCATCGCGTTACCTTGTCGTTTGAGGGATTCTTCGAGCAATATTTCACCCACCATGGGAGGCCATCGAGATTCACAAGGCTGGTCTTGCAAAGGTTTGACCAGTTCAAGCCCTAACTCCTTATATCCCGTCCTCATTGGGGACATGCAAAGAAAAACAGAGAAAAAGCAGACTGCTCTCATACCACTGATCTAGATTTAAACTGGAACGCAACAAAATACAGAGATAACCATATACCCAAAGATGCAATGGAAATAATACTTCATTTCATTAATGTGAAATACTAAAATATGCTTACAAACATAAATGGAACTAAACCAGCTAGGGCGATGGTAGCTTATCTCTGAGAAGAGATGTGGCAGCTACATGCCTCTGAACTCTGTTATAATGAGGCTTGAAGGCCTATTTATTGTTGAGAAACATTGGAAACCCCTTAACATCCCAAAACCTAACCCCAGAAGATGAAATGCCAAATTGTGGGCCCCGTTTGGGTAAATTAGTACATCAATTTCACGGGGTCGTAACTTTGGCACCTAATCTCCGTTTGACACCTACAATAGCTCATTAGAAAGATCTATCCGAGAACCTTTGGGAAGAGTAACATCTATCCATGAACCTTTGTTGCTCCTAGATTTCCCAAAAAATGTCATTTAGGGCCTTAAAATGGCTCCGGAAGTTTAAGACCCAAAAACTACTAAAAATAGTAAATTGTGCTACAATTGCAGAAACTGAAAAACTGAAAGAGACAGTCATGGGAGTACAAATGGGATAGGTGGGTGGCCACCAACATCCACCTGGATCAGCATTAATGCCCAAAGTAACTATGTATGTTACCTCGAGAAGAGCGTTAGTGAACCCTAATGAGTTTCTATGGGTCATGAGAACGAGTTGACTAAGAAATATCCCAAGATTCTCATCATAACTCGACCTATTTGGGGGAATTACTAATTCCTAATGGAGTATACAAATGGGAAAGAGCACAAAGGCATGGAAACATCATTGCTTTTGCCTAATGGAACTCATGAAGGACTTGGCAACCCTATCCTCACATGCTATATGTGCAAGGGTAGGGCCATTGTGGAAGAGGTTGAACCATTTGAAAGGATTGCCTATTTGACAGTCAAGCAGAGTCTTAAACTAATGCATCAGAAGAGGTTAAGAAGGGAGAGGTAGAGAGAGAAGATTTGGAGGGGTAAGGAAAGGTTGATACATCCGATGGTTGTAATCACTCTTTCTACAACAATATAGAACTGCAATTGTGTTGTCCACTCCAAGATGTTGGTAATATAACTTGTTTATATGTTTATGCAACATTGTTAGCATGAGTGGCTTAGATATATGCAACTAGATATCTTTATATGTTCATGCATTGTTTATCAAGGTTTTATGTTGTGATATTATGCTTGTCTTTGCTATGTGCAAGTTTTGATTTGGAGCTGGCTCAGGGGTCTTCTTCCTAGCTACATTACAGTCTCTAGCAACACCACACTAAGACTCGAGGTAATAAGTCCTTCCCACTTTAATATTCATTCGTTGAACATAGATATGCATGCATCTTTGTGACAGTTGCAGCTAATCTGACTGTCTGCTAAGGATCCCGGGAAGGTCTTTGAAGGTTTGTACATCACCAAACACTCGTGCATTAATTCCTCTAGCATAAGTATATAAGGATGCTCTCATCAAATGGTTCTGCATTAGACAATGCTAACATGGACTTGTGCTCCCCGTACTATCGATTATATATTGGGGGACCCCATTAGGTTGTTATCCTTTAGCCACAGGTAACCGAGTTAGTTGCCTTGGAAATGTGAAACACCGAACACAACATTCATGGAGATTGGCTTTTGTACGTTAAGTCCTTAGTTTTGGCTAAGGTGTATAGTGCGGTTCACGGATACTTGGTAAACCCTTTTGCCTAGTTACCCCTTTTTGATTTATTTGTTTTTAATTTCTAAAATTAATTAACCGCAAAAAAAAAATCCTTACTATGGAAATACTCAGTAGATCTTAGGTTGATACTGATGGCAACATTTCCCAAGTCTACCAACAAAGGAAATCCCCCTAACAAGAATCCTAGTCCTTTTCCTTCTTTTGGAAATGTTGGTGCTACCTATATGGAAATGTTGTCCCTTCCTGGATTGACCATTGGTCTCCCAGTTTGGTTATTTTCGACCTCAGTGGTTCCGAGTGTCCAAACTACTTTTTAACCAATTTCTCCTCCACCTAAACAACATCAACATCATGTTGATCCTAAAGTTGACCCCTTTCCTTTTTCGCCTATTTTTTCACCCCATTCTTCCTCTTTTCCTAGTGAAAGTCTGGATTCTAGTAACTGAGAAGCTAAGAAGAAGAAGAAGAGGACAAAGAAGAAGCAACAAAGGGGGAAACCAAACAACTATTGTTACCAATGCAACTAATGAAGAAAAACTTCCAATCAGCCCTGGAAAGTAAAATTCCCTTGCATGTTATGCAAGGGTGACCACCTTCTTCGGAATTGTCCTAGTATTCCCAAGGTCTTAGAAGTGTGATCCATAGGTTCACATGGGCCTTTGTCATCAGCGTCTAGCGATCATGCTGGTAACAAACCTTCAACTAGTAAAGTCCATGGGAAAAAGGGAAAATTAAAATTTCCATGTAAGTTGTGTGAAGGTCATCATCCCAATCACCTTTGTCCTCATCTGGATGAGGCTTCCAAAGAGTTGGGAAACCTTATAGCTTCCCAACCTTGTCATTTTGTTGGTTATCAGAAGCTTTCCCCTGATCCTTTGCTAGTTGATCAAGTGATTGATAAAAATCCATCTTTGGTCAACCCCACTCTCTCTAAAAGTGAGTCTCATGAGTCCGTTCTCGACCAACCATTGGTTGAGAAACCAGTAGATTTGACTCCACCTTTAGTTAACCATACGTTTTAGGTAGATAGTGAACCCCATACTTCTCAGGTTCTTCTAGTTTATTTAGTTTTCAATGAACTAGAGGTGAATCCTCTTGTTACCAAGGTGCATGAGAGAAGTTCTCCTTTTTTGATAGTGCAAGAAAACAACTCTCATGTTCCTACAACACCCCATCTGAGTAGTTTAGTCACTTCTTTGATTGGAGTCGACTGGCAGGATATCGTCTTCCATCTTATGTGCCTTTCTAGATTATAGTACAGGCTTACCATATGACCATACCTAGCACAATCATAGATGAGGGCCCATCTGTTAGCATCCTATCCTCAACTACTTGGAAAGCGTAGGTTCTCCTCTGCTTGTCCCCGTCACTCAGAATCTATTAGCTTTTAACAGAGGAACTAGTCAATCGTTAGGTATCCTTCCTAAGTGACCTATAAATTTGGGAGGAAATTTTATCTATACAGAAATGATGGTTTCCCAAGGACGTTGGATTTTAATCTACTCCTTAGCCGTGAATATGTTTATATCATGGTAGCTCTTGTATCTTCTCTCTTTTGAGTGATGTCTTTCCTGCATGAAGGAAGCATTGGAATCATTGATTAGATTACATTCATTGGTCCTAAATCAGCTCCCACTCAACCATCATCCCTAAATGGTTCTTATGTGCAAGCAGTATCACCCTCACCACAGGTCAATTACGTGGCAACCTATTCCATGCTCTGTCATCTACTGATGATCTAGTAGGTGATGTAGTACACCATGTATTGGGGGCATTGAAGCCCAATTTTTCATTTGGAGCCCTACACATGTATCCCTTCCAGAGTGTTTTTCTCCCATCCAATGAGAACCTCTTGGAAGCCATGGCCTCTTTTGATCTGTGATCATTGGGATGGATTAAAGTTCCTTGTCTTATGTCAAGGTCCTTAAAAAATGAAACAAGGGATATGAGGATAGTTCTTTTACTATGTCAAGCTTGTTAAAAAATGAAATAGCTATCCATGAGCACAGTTTCTTTTCCTGTGTCAATCTTGTTAAAAAATGAAACAAAACCCCTTCCAATTTGAGTCTTTGATTAGATCACATAAAATCCTAGTTGAGTCTTTCACTTGATCTCATAAGTGAACCTTCATTCCATCCACCTGTTAGTAACCAGTAGTCTACTTAGGTGAATGAAATGAAGCTTGGGGGGCATGTACCTCGAATTGAGTCATTATGCTAGGGGCATGAAAACTTATTTCAAGCATAGTTTATCTTTGTTTCAAGCTTGTGTAAAAATGAAACCAAATCCAAGCATAGTTTTTCTCATGTTTCAAGCTTGTGAAAAATGAAACCATCCTTAAGTATACTCAAGCATAGTTTCCCATGTTTCAAGCTTGTGTAAAAATGAAACCATTTCCCATTTTACATGTTGTGATTTCCATTTTTATCAACCGATTTTTACCAGACGAGCCTTGGTTTTTTCATTCCATCGTCGCCATCTCTTTGGCTGATCATACACTTTCACTTGGTTGTTTTACCTTTGCCTAGGGAACATCTACATTGAATGGTCTTATTAGCCAACCTCTTGACCTTTACATGTTTTGAGTAGTTCCATAATTTCCAAAACCAGTTTATATCCTTTTATACCATTCGTTCCTCTAGGTGGAGTAATCTTTCAGCCCTTTTCTGACTCTCAAGAAATGAAAAGATCGTCGAGTACTTATCTCTTCAAACTCATTAAATTAAATGAATTGACATCATATCAGTATACGTTTGCCCCTTTGTTGGGCTGGGATTAACTATTTACAAAAAAGGAACACCTTGATCAACATGGTTAAGAGGTTCTCTTGAATATTGTTGTCTACCTTTTTGGATTTGAGAGACAAATTACGAAAAGGGACATGACGAATTTTCTTTTTCATCTCTTTTTCAAACTCTCTAAATATGAAAAAGATACCAAGTTATTCTTATATCGGACTCATTAAAATTTTACTATGAAAGACTCATCACTGTGATGAGATTCAGTTTCTCATTCCTAGGACTCGTAAAACTTACTAGGATGGATTCATATGAAGAATGAACTTACATGAGAAGAATATGCTATCCTCTTCAAGATTGTGATAAAAATAATTGGGGGTACTCACAAGAAATAGTGGGGAAAAATGAAAACAAAACATCCTTTGTATAGGAAGCACGTTGCTCTTGAACATGAAACTCTTCTTATTTTTGTGTTGGGTTTGGGATATCCACACTCAGTCACTTGTCCTCTTGGGTTTGGGTGATATTTTTTTCCTCTCATCTGAATATTCCATTTTTTCATCATGACCTTTAGTCCTATGTTGAGTCAAGTGTTGCCACACTTCGGAGTCGTGTTTCCAATGTTCAAGAGAAGTCCTATCTATATTTATGTACCTATACATTGTCTAACCTATTGTTATATTCTTGGATCTTATTCATTCAATTCCACTTTATTCCTTGTTTCGTGTCGATGATGGGGGAATCATCATGGCCCTCCTTCAACACATCACTTCCTATCGAATTCAACTCATTATTCGGGAAGATGACTTAAAAACTCCCTTTTGTTGAGTTGTGTTATATTCTTTCCACGACTAGACCACGTAATTAACCGGCAGGTTAGAGGGGGGTCGGAGCCCCCCTTTGTTGCCCCAATTATGTAGTGGGTGGGTCCCAAGGGGTTTGAGGCATACCGGTAACCCCACTTTATGGGGTCCAGGGTAGCGCCCTGGAAAATTTTGGTTTTGGACCCTATGTTAGGATGGGCGAACCCACTTATGGTTTTGTACATGATTTTCACACATGTTTTTGGACGTGATGGTTTTCAGTCCATGGTATTGGATGCTTCATCATGTATTAATATGTATTATAACATTAAAAGGAATATAATGAAAAATCAAGCTGGTAGTCCCGGTTTTGGGATCCAGGGGAAAATCTCTGTGTATGTGTGTTTTATGTGTATGCTCTCGCATTGTTTATTTTCTATGTTTTAGAATTCGTATGAAGGTAATTTATGTACGAGTTTGAAACCTACATTTGGTATCGAAGCAATTTTGGCTTGAAGGGGATGCCTTTGTTGCTGAGGGGTTTCACTCGAGCCTGTGGTAGGCCCTGTTCAATGGGAGATCTGCAAGATTGATTTTGGTGGTGAAAGAAGATGACGAGCAATGGAAAGATAGAGATCAAGAAATTTAATGGTCAGAGTTTTGAGCTGTGGAAACTCAAGATGGAGGATCTGTTGGTGGATAAATATCAATGGATCGCAGTAGATCTAGGTACTAAACCAATGGGAGTGTTTGATGAAGAATGGGAGAAGTTGGATCGGAAGGCAAAGAGCATAATACGATTGTGTGTCTTAGATTCAGTATTGTTGAATGTATCAAGGGAAGCTTCAGCGAAGGCTTTGTGGGACAAGTTAGGGACTTTGTACCAATCTAAGTCTTTGGTGAATAAATTTTTCTTGCGGAAAAAGTTGTATAACTTGAGGATGAAAGATGGAGACTCAGTGACAGAGCTTCTGAATGCATTCAATAATGTGGTAAGTCAATTAGCATCTGTTGATATTAAAATTTTAGATGAAGATAAGTGCATTAGTTTTTTGTGTTCTCTACCAGATTCGTGGGATAGTCTGGTTTCTCCAATAGGTAGCAATGCAACTGCCTTGCAATTTGATGAAATAGTCTCATCCTTGCTGACGAAGGAGATGAGACAGAAAAATATGGAGAGCCAGAATGGTGATGCCTTGTCTATATGAGGATAGTCCCAGAACATAAACAAAAATAAGTCATCGAGTGGGAGATCTAAACCTAGATGGAGGTCTAAATCTCCAGGAAAACCTGTAAAGGTGGTGTGCTGGAAATGCAAAAAGGAAGGGCACTACAAAAGGGACTGTAAATCTAAAGCTCCTGATAAAGGAAAAGGATCTGATGATGCTCCTTTTGCAGAGACGAAAACCACCTTAGAAGAAGGTGGGGATGTGTACTTGGCTTCTTTAAGTACACATGTAGATCATGAGGCATGGTTGATTGACTCAGGTGAGTCCTTTCACTTCACTTTCCATAGAGAGTGGTTCTGCGAGTATGAGGAATACAATGGTGGTGATGTTTTCTTAGGGGATGATAGGAAGGCTAGAATCATTGGTCACGGAAAAGTAAAGTTGAAGTTGCAAGGTGGAAGGGTTAGAACACTCTCGGGTGTTCTGCATATTCCTGCATTAGCCAAAAATCTGATTTTTGTAAGCAAGCTGGATGATGCAAATGTAAAAATGGTGTTCGAGAAGGATACCTACAAAATGGCTCGGGGACCACTGGTATTAATGCAGAGAGTTCAAATTAGAACTCTTTACAAGCTACAAGGTAGCACTATTATTGATGGGTGCAACAATTCTGTCATTCCTGAATGTGAAGTAGAAAATATAGTGGTCTTTAGAGAGAAGACCATGTTGTGGCATCAAAGGCTTGGATATATTGGCGAGAAGGGCCTTCAAATACTTCATGTTAAAGGTATGGTAGAAGGTATGAGTGATAGCTCTCTGGATTTTGATTTCTGTGAAAATTGTGTATATGAGAAGCAGAATCGAGTGAGTTTCCCCTCTGGTAGTAAGAGGGCAAAACAAATATTAGAAATTGTGCACAGTGATGTGTTTGGACCTGTAAAGGTTCCATCACTGGGTAAGTCTGTGTACTATGTATCATTTATAGATGACTTCTCAAGGAATACATGGATATATTTCCTTAAGAAGAAATCTGAAGTCTTTGACAGGTTTAAAGAATTTAAGGCTCTCGTGGAAAATTAGATAGAGAAGAAGATAAAGGTGGTGAGGACAGATAATGGTGGAGAGTTTTACAGTAAGGAATTTGAAGAATTCTGTAAGAAGTGTCGTATATCATGACAGAAGACTACTCCATATACACCTCATCAAAATGGAGTTGCAGAAAGAATGAATAAGACGTTGATGGAAAGGGCAAGTAGCATGCTCAGTGGTGCCGGGTTAGGACAGGAATTTTGGGTAGAGGCGGTGGATACTGCACGTTACCTGGTTAACAGGTCACCTTCATCAGCATTGGAGGATAAGACTCCACAAGGGTTATGGACTGGTAAGAAACCCTGTCTTTCACATCTGAGGGTATTTGTATGTGATGCATATTTACATGTTCCAAAGGAGAAACGAACCAAGTTGGATAGTAAATCTAAATAGTGCATCTTTATTGGGTATAAGGATGGCTTAAAGGGTTATAAGCTTTGGAACCCAGTCACAAGGAAGGTTGTGTACAGTCGGGATGTGGTGTTCAGAGAGGTAAAAGATGTTATTAAACATGAAGTCCAACCAAAGGAACCTGAGAAGATAGAGTTTTAGCTTGAGGAAGAATAAGGCTCTACAGCAGAGGAGGAATCAAAAGATGAAGAGCCACAAACTTCGAGTGTGAGAAGATCAGTTCGAGAAAGAAGGCAACCAAAAAGGTATAGTCCATCTACTTTCTATTCAAATTTTGCTTTATCTATTATTGATGATGATCCCAGAACTGTGAAGGAAGCAGTAGATTCAGAGGATGGCAAACTATGGAAAGAGGCGTACCCGTAACCCCACTTTATGGGGTCCAAGGCAGCGCCCCAGAAAATTTTCGGTTTGGACCCTATGTTAGGATGGGCAGACCCACCTATGATTTTGTGCATGATTTTCGCGCATGCTTTTGGATGCGATGGTTTTCGATCCATGGTATTGGATGTGATGGTTTTCGGTCCATGGTATTGGATGCTTCGGCATATATAAATATGTATTATAACATTGAAAGGAATATAATAAAAAATCAAGATGGTAGTCTCGGTTTTGGGATCTAGGGGAAAATCTCTGTGTATATGTGTTTTATGTGTTATGCTCTCACATTGTTTATTTTTTTTGTTTTAGAATTCGTATGTAGGTAATTTCTGTACAAGGTTAAAACCTACACCTTTCAGTACCTTAGAGATTGCATGCCTTAATGGCAATTTCTTTGCATCCAATGATAGGTTTCCATCACCAGTCTTTGATTAGTTGATTCCATGAGTGTTCAACTTCAGCTTCATTATCACATTCACAGATTGTACTATTGTACCTTGAGAGCCATTGTTACTATTCATGGTTTCTCTTGTGCCTATTAACGGTCCACATCATTGACCGATAATTGGGAAGTTTTCTATCATGTTCAACTTCAACACATTCCTTCACATGTTAGAAATCGTACTTGGATTGGGTTGGGATGGAGTGCAAGACCCTGAGTATTTTCTGATATGACTCAGGGTGCGTGGAGTTATATGTTATTCATGATTGTACACATGTTTTCGCTATATGGATGGTTGTGACCATACCGTGGGACTTTACATTTATGGTGATCCTTCTATATCGAGTGGCTACATCCATACCGTGGATCTTAGATTTACAAATGATCCTTCTCATTTGGATGGTTGCGCCCATGCCATGGATCCTTTCATATAGTCCTTATTATCTGGATGGTTGCACCCATACTGCAGATCTTTTTTATAGTCCTTTATCCGGATGGTTGTGTCCATACCATCGATTCATGTTTGATATCATATATGTGTATATATATGTGTATGTGTATGTATATGATATGTATATGTATATGTATATGTATATATTATATATATATATTATATATATATATATATATATATAATATAATATATATATAGTATATAAGATATATATATATAATATATAATATATATATATATATATATATAATATAATATATATATGTCTATATATATATATCATAATATATATATATATAATATTTATATATATATATATATATATATATATAATATATGTGTGTGTGTGTGTGTGTCTATATTATATATTATATATATACATCCTTGATTTGCAGGTCTCCTGATAGTGTTTGTTCTCATCCTTGAAAAAGCTCGTAAAGCATCTTAGCCATCACTCCCCGTTCTGCCTTCATGCTTTAGGGGGTATCTGTTACACAATATTTTGTCACACCTCCTGGACTTCCATGTGACATACTTCAAAGTGCCTGAAACATGACCATCATGAAGTGTACTCATTCAGATATGCAACTCATATCCTCCCTAAAACACTGGTTGGAAAATGCCTTGAGCTTCCCGGGAAGGAAATGGCTCTAAAACCCTAATTTTAGAATCATCGGCCTTATGATACCCACGATGGTCACTAGTTGCATTATACTAGCCTCGTGATGCCATTCCTCTATTTGGTTGTATACCCATGATGATCCCTAAAAGGGAATTTTCCTAAAGAGGATGAGAAGCTTCATGATCTAGAAGCTTCAAGAGTGATGAGCTGGAGGTTGTCCAGCGTGGATGAGGTTGAGTTCTCTCAGCTTGGCCTTTTGATCTTATCCCTATGAGCTACCTCCTTGAGATGAGGGTCCTATCCTATATTTGGAGAGATCCTAACTCCCTTTCCCTATCTATATATTCATCCTCTCTGATTCCCAAATGGTTGGTCTTTGTCTATTTGCACCCTTATGCTAAGATTGTGCCAATATGATACTCATTTGGCTTGGAGAAAGATTGCTTGGCGAGCATAGCTTGGACTTGGACATTCATTCAAGGAGAGCCTATTGAAATCAAGTCTTGGTTGTATGCTTCCTCCTTTATTCTATTAATATATAGCTGTTGGTTCATTTTCCCTAAATGTGTATGCTCATGTATCATTTAGCTTAATGCTCCTTCATCTGTTATGTAGGTTACTTTTGAATATGCTATTTGTATTTGCATGCCTTGTTGTGTCTTGATATCTTGTGTAGGTGCATAAACATTGTGAGCAACAAGAACGAGCCTGTGATGTAGGTGATTCAAGGTCTTCAACAAAGGAAGACATGATAACATCAGAATGAGGTAGGCCATCTTCATTGTCTCTCTTTTCAATTGTAACTTACGAAAGTGTCTAGTATATTTTCACATAGGTTGCTAGTCCCACTCATTGGGCTAGAGGGATTGCCTTTGGCCACAAAGAGGATTGCCTAGACAACAAAATCCTTGTGATTAGCTTCCTCTTTAGCTCCTTTTTTTACTTCCACTGACTGTTTTAGTATATTTTTCTCCACCTTTTTGAAAATATTGGTGCTATTTATCGAGATGACACAAATTTTGGAATTTTTTATTCCGATCACATATATTCAATGCTAAAGTTAGTTTTACTTTTTGCCAGTTTTAGCATTCAATTTAGTGCCTAGTTTGGCCTTTCCTTTAGCTCCTAATTTTGCTTCATGTATAGCTTCCTGTGTAACATCCTATTTTTTTCCTGGATATGGCATTGATTTCAGTGTCCATTTTCGCTGCTTATTAGTTTCATTTGTATATTAGTTTTTAGCTTCCTTTGTAGCTTCCTCTATAATGTCCTAGTTTTTCTCCTCATTATGGCATCCAATATGAATTTTTCTGTTAGACATGCCAAGGATGCATTTTGTAATTAATTGGATATGGCTTTATGAGAAATTGCTTCACTTTACCATACTAAAGTATGATTAGACCTTGCAACCATCATTACTTTACCATGCTGATAATCTCCATCATTTTTAGTACCATTACCCTTACCATCATTACTTTTAGATTATTACTTTTATTATCATTTGTAGAAATTGATGTGACTGTGCAAAGTCTTTTTTCATGAGAACTAAAATACCCAATTTGGTATAAAGGGAGTAATTGTCATGTCTTGACATTATCTCCTTAGCAAGCATCTATTTGTGCCAAGGAAACTCCATAATAGGTATTTAGCAACATTGAGTAGTTAGAGTCCTAGGAAGCCATGGGAGGGGCGATAGTAAGACATGAACCCAATTTTGTTGGCATGCTATTGCAGTACCCAAACGCTCTAGATTTTTTTTGAAATGCAAGGTGGTTTAGTTATTTTGAGAAATTACAGGGTTTTAGTAAGTTGGTTTCATTGGATTTTGCACAAACCCTAACTAAACAATACTTTGAAATTAGGGGATTTAGACTTATTGTTATATAGGAGGTAAGTGCAAGAGTAATAGGGTTGCCACATAGAGGGGCTTAGTGATTTTCAAGGAAGGTGGTGATTCCATTAGCTAAGGTTGAGTTTCTCTGAGAAGGAGAGGAATTGACAACTAAGGGTAGGGGTTTTGACAAAAAATCCCTTCCCCACCCTTGGGAAGATGTGGCTCTCTCTATTCATAAATGTATCACTTGTGAGGGTCGCTTTAGGATTGTATTCAACTATCACTTTCAGTTGCTGGCACACCTTAAGATAGGGAAGTTGATAAATATCCCTTATTATTTGTTGTAGTTGTGTTGTAGTGACTACAAAACCCTCCAAAATGTTGGAATGCATCTAAATTTCTAAGCCTTCCTTGGTTTTTTTCCTGATGATTGCAAACACTCGGGCTCATTCCACGAGCTCATGTCGAGTCTTTACACCCTTTTTTCTTGATCGACCACCGATTGTCTTTTGGAATGTTGATTGCTATGTCATGCTTGTGTTCTTGTTCTAGAAATTTTGAAGGTTTTTTTTGTGTGCGTGAGTTTTTTTCGCTCCATGAACATTAGTCATCCTCACACACAAACGTTTAAACACTATCGTGCAAGTTTCGTCATAGTCATTTGAAGATCTATCTCAAGTGTTGCAGTCATCATTATTAACCTTTAAGACAGTCTCACTGAGCACATGTTTTCCTTATTGGTTTCAAGAGTCCTATTGTCGAGTCATGCTAAGTGTCTAATCACAATTTCATGTATACACAAGTTCACTTGCTCTCACACTTAGCCATTTTTCCTAAAAAGCCTTCAACCAGACAACCCTCCTTTAACCGAACCCCAACTAAGTTGCACTGTGTAGTCTCAGATCTCAATGACCCCATTATGCTGCCCAAAACTATGGTGAGCTTGAGGCTATCCTACAGGGAATCCTGCATTGTGGAATCCTATAAGTGAGCAAGCTAATTGTCTCCATGAACTGTGCAGAATTTGTCTCCAATTCTGACCCAATGTGCACTTCTTGCAAGATCACTCATCAAGCCTCCCTCTGGTCTACCGAAAAAACCTGAACTGCACTGTGACCCAGGGCTGCACTTCTCTTGAAAACTGCATAGAAGTTGCCCCACTTCTTGCCCTGCACTTTTTGCAGAAACTACGTAGTCATGTGAGTCAGGCCTCTGCTGCCTGTCACTACACTATTCCAAGGAATTGTGTAGATATGACCAAAAGGCCCCCCTATTGGCTTACCTTGCTCTCCCTCTAAAAATTTTGCAATTTTGACTGTTACTCTCCCTGCTGCCCCACTCTGCACTAATTCTGGAAACTACGCAACAACTACCTATCTGACACTATGTCTCAGAAATGCATAGTTATGACCAACAACTCCCAACATCCAGATCCAGCCTTGCTTTGGAAAACTACGTAGAAATATCTGCCAGTGCCTCATGTTGTCTGCTTTGTCTTCCTCGAAGAAACTGTGTAGATTCCCAGCTAGACCTCTAGATAACTTGCCCAGTCCCCATCCTAAAAAATACATAAAATTGCTCAACAATTCCTCTTGACACCTTGCCTTTTCTTCCTTCTAGGAACTATGCAGTTCTACTCCAGTGGGTTTTACCTTACAGCAATCACTGCTGACCTGGATTGTGCAAATCTGCCTCTCAGTGACATCTTCACATATTTTCCCAACAATGCTCCGAAGCCTCTCATATTGGCTTAAGTTGTGCTCTGCGTAGTTTTAGTGCCTTGTCATCTCTCTTTGTCACCTGCACCAGAAACATAAAACAATGCATGATGCTAGACTAGGAGATTTTTTTGGATTTGATGTCATCTTATCATGAGTGATTGTAGGAACAAGTACATTGATGAAGCATGGAGTGACGGTGAACGGGACGAAGAAGGAACGCATGCTAGAAGACTTGCTCGTAGTTGAATGAACATACGAAGCACATCGAGTAGCAAGCGAAAGGGACACATATACTTGCACCATCAAGTAAAGACCAAGACCATCAAAGACCCCACACACTTTTCCATGTAGAGGTGAAGACATGATACACCAAGAGCACACCCATTACTCAACAACATAGAAACTCGACATAGACACAACAATTAACCAGTACATCTCAGTAGTTTCATGTCGGGTTGTGTCATGAGTTGTCTCAGCAACATCACTACTCTTGGCCATACTTGTTGTAATCAAATGTATTGTAATGTGAAAGTCCAAGAGACACACATATGAATTTGAAGAGTCATGGAAGCCGAAAATTCATAGGAAGTCAAATAGTCATGAGGGAAGTTGAAGAGTCACAAGGGTTAGTTATCCCCCTTGGATATATATACCCCGTCATTGTATGAGAAAAGGAATTTTCACCTTGGCTCCTCCCACATAGTCTTGAGAGTCTATAGTTTGTTCTTTTAGAAGTGAGGAGTGGCTCCAATGTCCCACTACTGGGGCTAGTGATGTATGGTGTACAAATGTGTCTTAGAACTTTTGCTTAATTCAAAAGCCTATATCAGGCTAGCAAGTTTTCACGTATGTTTTGTATCCATTTGTAAGACTATTCTTTAAATGTTTGTAATGCATTCTTGCTTAACCTATATTAAGATAGTTGACCTCCTTCAGTTATTTTAGTACTTACATTGTTGAAGATGTGTTGTGTTTTTTATCATTGTTGTCTTGTCCGTGTGGATTACTCTATTGGACATTAGACATGCCATCCTTTGTTTTCTTGGTTATAACTACTGTCACCCCTATGTGGACTACTCCGTTGTATAGTGTACATGTTTTCTCTTGAAGTTTGGTTTTAATGTCTGTCGCATCCACTCTAGACTATTCCGTTGGATGCTGGACAAACCCTTGTTGTTTTCGTGTGTGTCTCTCCCTAGGTGGTACTATTACCTCTCATCTAGAGGCTAACTTTTACACTCTCCCATATAGTAAGAGAACACAGACACACAGTTACATTACACACTCACGGGGCATACTTACCTAGCTTTCCTAACGTTACAAGCATAACACTCTCATGTGCTGAACAATAAGAGCTAAGGAAAATCTCTAAGATAATGGAAATCGGGCGATCGTACTGGATGGGATTCCTACACCAAACTGTGTGAGGTTTAGTTGAGACTTCATATCGGGGAGATCCCTTGAATGATGGTGGGTCCAGCACCATCAACATTTCTGGTGCTAGAAGGAGGGCCGCTAGTATTTTATGGTTGAATGTCCTCTCAACCCCAATTATCCATGATTTAGTCAAGGAAGTAACACAAACTCCCTCTCTCCCATGCACAACTCTGAAGTTGGTTAGTCCTCACCTCTGAGACCTGAACAAGAAATTTCATATAATCACATATGTGTTGTCCATCCCATCACCTATTAGTTTTCTAATGTTGTTGGACTGATTCTAGGAGTACATGCTCTTACCTCTTTGCAAAGGAAGCAAAAGACTAAACCGACAGGAGTGGTAGTCTCATATGTTGAAGAAGTAATCCTCGCCACTCTTGAAGAGCTGGAAGAAGTTGTTCAGAATGAAGAGGAACCTCCTATTTTCCTAGAAGGAGAAGAAGTTAACAACTTACTCTTGGGCTCAAGTCGAGGTGGAGATGGAGACGAACCAACAGATTTAGAGGTTGAACCATCAGATTTATAAGAAGAGGAAAGTATGGTTGATCAAAATCTAGAATGGATGACATAGGGCCCATTTGCACTCCAGGGTGTCTTGCACAAGATGCCAAGACATGTAGAGAAGTTGTTAACGAAGTATGACCCTGAAAAAACAGTGAAGACAAAAGACCATCAAGACATGTTGTACCTACATCTGTAGACACTCGAGGTACATTATGACGATGTTACATGTAGACTATTTCCATGTACCTTGGATGGTAGAGCATTTGTATGGTACCATATCCTTCTTGTCAACTCCATTCAGAACTAGGGGATGTTCAAGAGAATTTTCCTTAAGAAATTTGCTAAGGAAGAAAACCCCCAGCATGTTGTTAAAAGAGTTGGGTAGTCTCAAGATGGAGCAGAAAGAAAAAGTGAAATATTTTAACCAAAGGTTTAACCGAATCTTGAACAAGTTCATTGTAGAAAATAATCCTCATGAATCCATCACAGTTGAATGCTAAACGTCTACACTACCAAACAGTACTGCGCAGTTCGTCAAGCGAACTACAAAACCAACACTTTTAGAAAATTTCCAAGAATAAATTGATGTGTAAAAAATCCTGCATGTGATTGGAGTCATTGTAGATGACGAACCAGCTAAGGACTCCAACGACACAGGCAGGAGGTCTCAGAATGTTGTGAGTAAGGTAAAGGAAAAGGAAGCAAGTGAAATTGATACCCTTACTTGTCTCCTCAAGTCCTTGAAAAATAAAGTAGTTGAACTTAAGAAATGCATGACCGAGATAGCTATGAGAAGAAGACATCCCAAATTTGCGCAGAGGAAGAATGTGACATTAGGTAGAAGCAATAGTCACCTGGCTAAATCTACGTAGATCTCTAATGTTGTGTTTCAAGTGGAGAAAATTTCAAAGGATAACTTATGCACAATCCAAAAAGAATGAAATTCAGAGAAGTCTTGTCCAGAATGGAACCAAGTTATGAGCACTATGGCTTCAAGGTTGAATGATCACTTTAAATCTAGTGAGAAAGTTTAGCTAGAGGATGGAGATAAAGAAGAGGATGCTACATCCAATGAAGCTCCAAGTTCTGGGCAAGTAGTTAACATGTATCAATGTCTTTATGCTGCCCAAAAGAAAAAAACCATTGAGAAGGAGTTCCCAAAGAAGAACATTCGATACAACTTTAGAAGTCAAGGGGCTCTCGTTATGTTTGAGATATTGAAAGAAAAATTTGAGCAACTGCTCAAAATAGTTTATCCATCGGCCACCTACAAAAAAAACACAAAGAAAGTATGGGAAGAAAACTATAGCGAAGGATACGTCCATGAGTAGCAAACTCCAAAACACTCCACCGGAAAGTAAAAACACAAGTCTTTCCTCAAAAAACTTGGTGAGTCTTCTTGCTTTGGATTACAATATTGTTGAAGACATGAAGAAGACCCGTGCAAACATTTCTCTATATGAGTTAACTAAGCTCACGGGTTAGCAGGATATTCTTTTACGTGCTTTGGGGAAAACATCCATAGATAATGTTGCCTCTTCTACCAAGGGACCAAGAAAGTATCCCAGATCACTTGCATATGTGCTCAACGCACTTCGCATGGAAGAAGCAAACTCACTCTACCCACCATTTTTTTTATCATTCAAAATATTCAACTTCAATGTCCAAAATTGTTTGGTTGGCTCTAGTGCATCAGTCAATGCCATGCCACTCTCCATCACTAAACATATCAATGCATAATGAAGTAGTACAACTAAGCAGATCATCCAAGTTGATAGAACATGTGTGCTAGCCATTGATGAACTCCGAGATGTGATCATCCAATTATTTTTTGAAGGACGAGTTCACCAGTGCATTAACATTTGGATCATGGACATCCCAAAAGCATATGGCTTATTGCTCAGCAGAGAGTGGTCCAAAACGTTGCAAGGATATTTTTCTATAGACTGGTCACACTTATGGCTTCTATAATAGGGTAGAAACAACCAGATCCAAGTGTGGTCAAAGAGATATATGAAACATAACCTTACTCCCTTGAATGGTCAAAATGAACCATTGGCTCTCACAGAACTTCTGATCGACAATTTCTTTCTAGAAACATAGCTGGGGTGTTATCTTGCAGAACTAAGCCCCGTCCTACCAGATGCACAATTAGGCCTCCTTCCTTGACCAGCTAATGGAAATGAAACCTATATAGTACATTGTAACAATAGTAGCAATAGTGATAGTAGTACTAGTGTGGCAAGCGGTCCTTGTACAGATGACTTGTGGACCTTGTATTTCGATGAATCCAAAACACAGGATGGCTCTAGAGGCGAGTGTGTTTTGATATACCTAAGGCAAAGGAAACACTTATTCTCAAGCCTTTGGGAGTTCAAGTGCACGAAGAATACTACCGAATACGAAGCACTTGTTTTGGGCTTACAAAAAGACATCAACCTCAACATTGTTGTGCTGAAAGTGGTAGGTGATTAAGAGATTATGGTAAGTCAGGTACGTAATACCATACACTATGTTTCACCTCATCTTAAGAGTTACCAACAAGATGTATGGTGGCTTATCTCTAATTTCTAAGATTTCAATATCATCTTTGTACCAAGAATGTGCAATGAAGTTGCAGACACTCTGGCAAATGCATCTATTAGGATGATACCACTTAGGGATAGATTTACTATTAAAATTTTGTATAAGCCATCTATCCTTGACAACATCACTAATTTTCATTTTTTTAATGATGATGAAAATATATTGCATTTCAAGGCCAATGCTGACATCTTCAAGGACACAATGATAAACGAAGACGTGAATAAGCAGTCTTTGCAAGACACAATTGATGACAGTAAAGGAAAACTTGTCCCCAAGGGTGTTGTTGTACAGGAAAATCCCCTCTGCGGACAAAGGCAATTCCACTAGCCTAAATGGGGTCTAGCAACAATCAAACAACACTAACACATAGGTTCCTAATTCCAAAGTAAAGGCTAATGATGAGAGCCTACCTCGAATCCAATGCTAGTATTCGTGGAAGAGTCATCGCTTCCATTCTTTTGCTTCAGCCGGTCACAATCCTCACGATCCTTGTGAACAGACACCTGCACATGCAAAGAACAAGACAAATACAAGCATAAAATCCAAGAAATGCAACTATGCATCAGTCAGAAAGGATGCAACTCAAACATCATAATAAAGACACATGAGTGGAACCATAATGATAGTTGTCTATTATTATTGATAAACAAAAGAGAATACAACCAAGTTCTGACGTCAAATACTCCTTTGGCTGGGTGATCAGCAACACATAACTTGCAAAGCTTGTAGGGGATGGGGAACAAGCCTCTCTCTCCTTGGTTACTTGGACATGGATCTCCTCCTTAAGGATTTAGCCTCATAGGGATGAACAAGGCCTCTTGCAACATGAGCTTAGAAATTCTCAGACTTTGGGACTTAGATTTGGGAGCTTGAAGAGTAGAATTACTAACTAGAATGTCAAAGGGAAAAGAACAAGCTTATATAGAGGTAGGAGGAGTAGATAAGACCATCCACTTGATTCATGGGATTGTCCTTATCATTAGGAAGCTTCCATGAAAGGTGGAGAACTACTTCCCTCCTTGGGAGATACAAAGCCCAACTGAACTAACCCAAACTGGAATCAGTTCATGGATAGGATAGAAGGAACCTTTGGAAGTTTGTTGTTAAAAATTTTACCCAACTGGGTTGGCGCTAGTGCGACTCTAAGACAAAGCACCAGCTAGCGCGTCCTCTTTGGAGGATTTCCCCCATTGGAGCGAGTGATACACTGTGGAACATCGCCAATGGAGAAAAGGCTATATTTTTGGGTATTTTGCAGAAGGTGTTTTCAGGGCATATGGAGTACATACTCAAGGGGATACAAAGTAGGTGTTTTCAGGTTACGTCAATTCTCACAGGTCCCAGAATAGGTCCTCCAATGTACAGGAGAAGGGGTAACAGGGATGGTGACAAAATACTGTGTAACAGGTGTGGTCTCACTCGAGAAGCTCTATGACTTGTAGAACCAATTTAAAGGGCCTAGGAACACTAAAACCTATAGCTCCACACTAATGCACAAACAAATTAACTTGGGAACAAACAGATATCTGAAGTTCATAAATCTCGGTATGTCTTGCACACCAGAAGAGTGACAAGCCTTTGTTTTCCTATTTAGGCAGTACCTTGATGTATTCACATGGACATATGATGACTTGAAAATATATGCCATGCAAATAATCCAACACATCATTCTGATCAAAGAAGGGGTCAAGCCATTTTAGTAGAAGCTCAGAAAATTCCATCCGTCACTTGAACCCCTCACACAGAAAGAATTGACTAAGTTGTTGGATGCTTGGATCATTTACAAGGTTCATCATTCTACTTGGGTTTCAAACTTAGTTTCTATAAAAACAAATCCAGGGAGATCCACCTGTGCATAGATTTCCAAAATTTGAATCATGCCTCAGACAAAGATAATTACCTTGTGTCATCTATGTAGCACATCTTGTAGATAGTATATGAAGTAGAAATGTTTTCTCTAATTGACATTTTTTTTCAGGATATAACCAAGTTCTAGTAGCAGATTCTGATAGGCTTAAAACTAAATTCCGTACCAAGTGGGGTACATTCGCTTATCGAAGAATGCCATTTGGGCTAGTAAATGTAGGCTCAACTTTTCAGTGCACGATAGACATCGCCTTCTGTGGGCTCATCTAACAAAGAATGGTGGTTTACCTTGATGACATAACATTTTTTTCCAGGAAGTGTCAGACCACCTGCACCATCTCAAGAGGATCTTTGAGCGATGCCGCAAGTACGGGATATCCTTGAATCCCAAGAAGAGTGTCTTTGCAGTGTATGAGGGGAGTCTCCTTGGGCATATCATCACCAAGAGTGGGATCAAGGTTGATCTAGACTAAGTTCAAACTATCATGTAGATTCCTTACCTACTGAAAAAGAAAGCTATGCAATCCTTCTTGGGGAAGATCAACTTCCTCCACAAGTTCATCTCAGGTTATGCACAGATTGTCAAACCTATACAAGAGATGATCAAGAAGGATGTAGTTTACAACTAGGGGAAGAAGGAAAAAGACACATTCTCTCATATCAATTAGGCAATAGCAGGAGCACCTGCGCTATACAACCCAGATTTCAACAAAGATTTCTTGCTTTACACATTCGCTTCCAACAATTCACTTGATGCAGTGCTCACACAGAATGATGAGCTGAACAACATACGTCCCATATCCTTCATGAGAGAAATCTCGCAGGGACCTGATATCAACTATTCCACCATGGATAAACAAGCATATGCTTTATACAAGGCGGTGAAAAAATGTAGACCCTATCTGCTGAAAAATCATTGCATAGTCTTTGTGTCGCACCCAACAATTAGATCATTGTTTATTCAACAAGAGTTGGGTGAAATACGTGTGAAATGGATGATAGGACTACACAAGTATGATCTTGATATCAAGCCAGTTCACATTTTCAAGGGCCACGACCTCTGCAGACTTTTAGCAAAAGTTGTACACACACAAGAGGAAGAAGAAGATCCCATTGGATGGGAGCAAGAAATCGATATGTATAATGTAGAGCGAGCACCACCCACTTCGCACAAAAACTCTTGGTACGAAGAAGTGCACCAATACCTTAAGCACGACATCATGCACTCTCAGTTCTCTATGCAACAAAAGAGGGCACTCTGACTGAAAGCCTTATCTTACCAATTGGTGTACGAAGTGTTTTACATAAAGAAAAACAATGGATTTTTTCTCAGGTGCATAGAGACACAGGATTCAAAGAGAGCATTACATGATTTGTAGGATGGACCAATTGGAGGTCACTTCAATGGTAACATAATATCACATAAAATCATGAGAACTAGCTTCTACTAACCCAATTGTTTAAAGATGAACACACTTCTGCCCACAAGTGCCCAGTCTGTCAGCGATGCGCTGATAGAACTCGAAGGTCAACAACTCGTTGCAGCCTATTGCAGTGGACAAACAATTCCAACAATGGGGCTTAGACATCATTCAGAAATCTTCCCACATTCATCAAAGAAACACCACTACATCGCGAATGCTACAAATTACTTCACATGGTCGATAGAATTAGTTTCGCTCAAACAAGTGAATGACCAGGAAGTTATCAGCTTCCTTCAATAGAACATCATTTCAAGGTTTGACATTCCTGTATCACTTGTTTTTGGTAACGAAACTTACTTTTCTTCGTTGAAACTTTATGATTTTGCATTGAAATATGGTATAATGCTTAAGCGTTCATCTAACTACTACCCACAAGGAAATTGTCTTTCTGAATCTACAAACAAGAATCTCATTCGCATCATAAAAAAACCATTTACTCTGAACAACGAAACTAGAAATCCACTCTGGTGAATGATAATTGGGCTGAACGAGTTACACCCAATCCCTCTCTAAACACATCTCCATACTTCCTTGTATATGGAAAAGAAGCCATCCTCCCACCAAATATCTACTTGCCGGCTCTCCAATTAACCCACGAATCCCAAGGCAAGCTGTATCTATTGGTTTAGTGTACAATGGGCACATTACACAAGTTATAGGAAGAACATATGAAAGCAAAAGAAACATTTTCACCTCACCAAAATCATATAAAGATATGGTTTGATCAAAAGTATATAGGGAACACCAGCTTCACTATGGGTGACTTAGTCTTGAAGTGGGATAAACCCCATGAAAACAAAGGAAAACACATGAAGTTCTAGTCCCTATGGATTGGTCCTTTCATAGTTCACGAAAAACATGGCCAACCCATGTATCATTTACAATCACTTCACGAGAGGATTGACAACCTTCATGTCAATGGTCAATAATTTGGGGTCGTGCGCCGCCCTATGTACATAGTATTTTCATTGGTTGTTTAGTTTCTTTACTTTGTTGTTTTCGCTTCGCTTTGCTTTGGTTTTATGTCTTGTCATTTGTTTTTGTAAATAAGTGTCGTTCTATATTGTGTTCTAGCTTTTGAGTAAGTATGTGGCTGAAGTCGAAGAGTCTTGTCACACTGTAGCGCTTGGCCAATCCTGTGTCTGTCTTCTTTGTGCCTAGTTGTAACTTTTGACCAAGGAAGTCTTGAAGAAAATATATGATCCATCTATAAGGGAAGCTCTGGTCAAACCATGAACCTGTGTCCAAACTGTGAAACCCCATGCTTGTACTTAGTCTTCTGCTCTTGTGTTCAAGCTTATCCAACTAGTAGAAATGGAGAAAGGGAAAAATCTAAAGGAGAAAACCTAAATTAGAGGTCTTACATGCTTCTCTAAAGGAACAACCTCTTCTTCTCTCAATGAGTTGGGATCCATCTTCCACCCAAAAATAAATAAGTGCCTATGCACAGTCCTCTTTAAAATAAAATTACAAAGGCAAAAGAAGGGAAAGGCTTCCTGTGTAGAGTGGTGAAGCAAGCAACTCCACTAGGATACTAACCAGGCTCACTGGAAATGTAGCAATGCTTGTGTTCCTGTGTGACTTCACCGGGGTATTGTCCAGGCCTGGTGGAAGTGGAGAAACAACAGAGATGAAAACTTATACTCTGAAAATCTTAAGCTCGTGATCCAAACAACCATTCCTAATTTTGAAACATTGTGATCTAGATGAAAATTTTCTTGTGTTTGACTGAGTTGGCACTAGGTGAACCATGTCTTCACATGTGGTAAGTGGGGAAGCCAAAGTAACCTGCACAATGAATCAATACTCCCTAAAAGTCCAAGGCCCTATGATGAAAATTAATTGAAATAAAGAAGTTGGTATTCAACCAGTGTGTCACCAAGCATTGTAGCGGGTGCAACACCCTCCAAAATTTTGGCCTACATCCAAATTTTAGAGCCTTCCTTGGTTTTTTTCCTGATGGTTTCAAACACTCAAGCTCAATCCACGAGCTCTTGTCGAGTCTTTACACCCTTTTTTCTTGATCGACCAACAATCATCTTTTGGCATGTTGATTGCTATGTCATGCTTGTGATATTGTTCTGGTAATTTTGAAGGTTTGTCTTTGTTTGCATGAGTTGTTTTCACTCTATGAACATTGGTCATACTCACACAAAAAGTTGTAAACACTATCACGCAAGTGTCATCACGATCATTTGAAGATCTATCTCAAGTTTCGTACTTGTTGTTCTTAACCTTTAAGACAGTTTCACTAAGCACATGTTTGCCTTGTTTGTTTGAGGATGCCCATCATCGAGTCATGCTAAGTGTCTGATCACAATGTCATGTATGTAGAAGTTCCCTTGCTCTCACACTTGGAATTTTTTCTTGAAAATATGGCACAAAATCTCTAAATACTCCATTTTAGCAACAAAAATTAGTGATATAAATTAAAAAGGGGTATCATATTCCTTGTTATGCAGAATTTACGATTGCGGAAACAAGTAATTTCCCTAGACCTAGTGGACTCATCTAGAACGACAAAAAGCAAATATTATGGAGTTTTCCTTAGAGAAATTAAATAATAGAAAGAGGCTTACTTGGAATCTGTCACAAGATTTACTTTCCTCCCAAATTTTAAGCTCCAATCGCAACTTCGATTAGTATAATTAGAACCTGCACATACCACCAAAACATGTGAAAGATCCACAACATCTACATAACATAATTCATTTGCTCTATTCAATGAATCAACAAGGCATTGAATTACATGAATATAAATGTAACACAACACATATAGGAAAATAATATACTCCTTATATTAATAGAAATAGGAGAGAGTTTACAACCAAGAAGAGTAGATAACCTTATGGAGATTGTTAGAGTCGGTCTTGAGCCCTCCATCAACGATCAAAACTCTTTGCATTTTTCATAGGTAGGTGTCTCATCAATGTCAATTTTTTTGCATCCCATTAGGCATGCCATAACCCTGATGGAGGAGCTGATGTGTTTATACCCCTCTTGGCATTGCTGGTTTAAGTCAATTCAGTTATTAAAGCTCTTTCAAGCTTGTCTTATCTTCTCTTGAGGTCAATTTCCTAGGTCTAGGGTTTTGGTCAAAAATATTACAAGGTCATGTGTTTGAAAGTCAATGAGTGTTCAATAAGCTAGAGGAATGATTGTAAAGGTGTTTCTTCTAAATTATCTGATACAGTTAATCTTCACCTTGGATTTAAAAACCCTGTTTTTAACGCCAAGGTCATTTTTCATTTATTTGTAAAAAGTGATGAAATTTCAAAAGTCTTCAGTGAACAAAATGCAACCCTGGTC